>MU767832.1:0-13817 GCA_026770625.1 Nicotiana glauca
CCGTTTCGAATATTGTCACTTTAATTGGAAAAACTCCTCTTCGCCCGTCTTTACCCCTCGGGGTGGGGGCGCGCCTAAAGGAGGTGTGACAGTCGCCATAACTTTCGTGTCCACTTGTAAAATCCCGCATTAAGTAGATCACATTGTCCTAGTATTATGGTTGCTCGTTGCATGGTCGTATATTGCAGTTGGTAGCTAATATAGCAGAAGCATGTCCAACTTATAACAAATATTTATCTCCTTTTTACACCTCCATAACATGTGTTAATTGTGTTCTTTAGTTAGTGAATTCATTGTGCTAGTTTCCCCACACTTGTTCGATAACCATGAGAGAACATATCCTTCTATGAGTCATTGTAACACTTTCTTTCTCATAAGGACCCTTACTAGGCTCTCCGTCAAGACCAAGCACACCTTTGGGAGTTATTATAGTACAACATATGTTTCTCATGTTCTTCTGTGTTTCATTAGCATATGGGTAGTTCTCAAGTCAAAATCCATGAAGAACTCATTATGAATATCTGCAAACCCTCCATGATTATCCTATACTATCTCATTGTGTTCTCATATCACTTCAAGTTCATCAACGGTTGATAGCATGTCGCAATTGCTGGAATTGAATGACCTCTTTCCGATAATGGATTATCTACACTTGTGTCAGTCCAACGATCTTCTTATCAGTCTAACTCTCGCCTTTAGGTTTTGGGCTGACCAAGGAGAAATATGCCTAGTAACACATTCATATATCAAAGCCTTTCTCTCAGTCAAGTCTTATAGCATCTCCCAATGTGCTTTGCAATAGCTGGTTGTGTAGAAGTGTGTTGTAGTTCTTCATTATGAAGTAGAGTTGCTAAACATAATTGGATTATTTTGAATTCTAGAGCTATATATCACGTGACTTCATACAGAGATCTTCTTTAAAAAAAAAGGGTAACTTCTCGTAATCGCTTTATATTACCACCGTTCCTAGTGGATACAATGTAGCTCTTTCACTTTCTTTTCATCCGTCCTGCATGGTGTGTTGTTTACCCATAATCTTCAATGCGATATTATCTGACTAGTTATCCAACTATACGATTCAATTAAATGCACCTCCTTTTTATACGCTACAAGTACCCTTTTCTAAAAGGACACTGAAAGTGGGTAAATCCCCCTTTACTATGGACTTCTAATATCTTCAACTTAGTTTAAGCTTGTTTGTTCCAGATGGTGCTCATTAGTTTTGCTACACTACTATCTATTTCATCTGATAACTCTCATTGTAAAATTCATTTACGTTTCATGGCATCAAAGAGGAAGTCTTGTAGCATTAAGGAAGGGGACATATTCCTTTTGTTAAAATAAATAAATATTACTGGTATTCTTTGTAGATGTTCTTCTAACAACCATTTACCTACTCTGCTTATCCATGTGACTAGATAACCCAGGTTACTTCTCCTCGACAAATGCATTAAGACGTGTCATTCTTTCGAACTTATCCATGTGAATGGTTTTAAGTACTTTCTCGTCATTGTTAATGATTTTCTAGGACCACCAGGGCATATCTATTGGGTTTAAAAAAGTAATGATTTTTCCTTAAGCCTCAAGATTTAATTGCCACGATTTCAAACCAAAGTGTATGTCCTTTTCAAAAAGTCTTAAATGGGTCGGATTGAATGGGTTACGTGGCCTTCTTCTCACTCGACTTCTAGAATAATTGACTATATCATTTTCATGTGAGAGGAGTTTTTCTACCCTTGGTATTACACCTCCTTGGGTGGATAGGAGTGTCATTTGTCTTTTTCCCCGGAGCATCATGTTAACCCTTGGAACTCCTCTAACCAATACATGATTTCACCCCTGTGGTAGGATGTCCTAGCTATGTGGTTTCACTCGTAAAAGGTTGAGATTAGATGCCTTTAGATTTTTGCAGCTATCATGAGCATATTGATTTGAAAGACAAGTGTCTGTATCTTTAGTTCTCTCATATATGATGAACTATCAGGAAGGGTTAAGCTATCTAAAATGTGATAATCTCATAATTTTTCAACTTCTTGTCATCCTCAGGGGCTTACGACATAGATTCCTTGTGTCAGCTAACGTCAGGAGTGCAGTTTCACTTCATGTATTTGAAATCCCATATCGTATTCAAGGTACCAGAGCATGAATTGATTTTCCCTTCACTCTAGGAAACAACTGGGTCATGTACTTGAATATTCCTCCTTAATGGTTCCTATTGCCAATGTACTACTTACCCCTATGACTCATTTGTGTAATAATTGACGTCGTCACAATGATTAACCATGTCAGCATCATTAGTTGTAGATTTTGTGTCCCTTAGCATATAACCTCAGAAAGTACTCTACTCAGCGCATTAATGGATTACTGAATAACTCCAGTCTGATCTTGAACTTTGTTGTTCCTCATTGTATTAGATCCATTGGGTATTGTAAGTTAAGACGAGTCAAGATGAAGCCTCACAGTGTGATAACATGTATATTTGATAGGTAATTTTATGGTCAGTTTATGATAGCACATCTTAGAGTAATTGTTGAAGGTCATCAAGGGTTTAGTGTGAGTGTTCGCCTAGAGATTTAGAGTTTGGAGGGTGAGCAGGCTATTCTCAGTATTTTCCCCTGAAGATGTTATGTGAGTTGATAATAAAGGTTGCATAAGTGTATTCCACATTAGGCCGCACTAGGAGTATGAAGTGTCCCCATAGTTGTTCGCCATATATTTTGTGGATTCACATGTCTATGTCTAAGAAAGTAGGTGGATATCAATTGTGTATCATTCCGGTGGAAATTATTGAAGGTGAAGTTAGTGGATAGTTAGCTTATGCGAAATATCTACTTGTTATCCTTGTTAAGTAAGTTTAGGGGTCGAAATTGCTCCCGTGAATATGTTCTAGCGAAATCTGTAGATATAAGAGGTCATTGAAGGCCGAGAGTATTGTGGAAATAAAATATTTTCTCTTGATTGCATAGCAGTTGGTTTTTGATTTGAAAGGTACTTTCTAGGTGATATGATTTAAAAATGTGCAGTCCATGCCCAGGTATCATCGTGATAAAGTAGTTTGTAATGATGAGGTTCTTGTCATTGATATATAAATATTGTGGTGCTTTATCGAGTTAAGAAAGCCACATGGGAAGCGGAAGATGAAATGAAAGAAAAATATCCCCATCTGTTTGAACAAGTCTATTAGTGATCGTGCGAACTTTTTTCTCTAAGCAAACTGATGTTTTTTTCCATTTGGTGCAAAGACAACCCATATCTCCCCTAAATGCTTTACTATTGTAACTCCTCAAGTTGTGCAAGAATTGTATGTGTTTTGATTATTTGAGTCATGTGAAAACCCTTTTTGGTAAATGAAAGTTTTGTAAGAACTCTTATGATAAGTGAATGATTAATGGTAGTATAGATTGGTAATGATTAATTGAAATGTGTATAGTGTATTGGTTGAACTGTATGGGACTCATCGAAGTGACCAAACTATGTGCAAAAATGTGTCAAGTGATTGAATATGTGCAAAAATTGAGGACATGAATTGTATACCAGTTGAAGGGATAATAGGAGTTGTGTAATGGTTCTTGGAAATATGTTTCGGGGGCTCTCTGACATGTAGATATGTCCAAATTATAAAGGAAATTCTGGCGAAATGTTCTAAAAATAGGGGAGTTAGTGAAAATTTGGGAGCTTGCATATCATGTTTTTGTTTTTTTCAAAACCAATTGATTTTCAAAATCCTCATTCGAGGACGAATGGTCCTAAGGCGGGGAGAATGTAAGGCCCCGGAAAAAAAATTTGCTAAGTAACCTAGGATTTTGTGGTTATAATATATTATGTGCTATTAACATGGTGTACATCAATTGAATTTTGTAAACATGTGTATAAGTATTACGGTAAGTAATTTGGGGTGCAAGGAAAGGCCTATGTCTAAGAAATATTGGAAAAGTTCATAATAGGCTAAAATTACCAATGAGCTTGCACTAGTCCACACTTTGAACGAGCATGTATAAATATGTATAAGGTTTTATGTGATGAATAACCTATCAAATTAAATTTCTTTGAGTCTAGTTTCCAACGCTTCAAACCATTCGTCATTTGGACATTCCTACGCAAAGTTATGATCAGATTACCAAAGGTAGGAAAATGCGATCCTGTGTCAAATCTGCGACCGCAAATCCAGTCGCATTTCTTACTTTGCGGTCGCATTTCTATCACAGATTGGGCCAGTGTAGCCCAGTTTTGGGCGCCGATTTTTTGGTGCATTATGCGGCCAGCATTCTCATTTTACTGCCCGTTTTGCTATAGCAGACTCAACATCGGAGGGTTAATTTTTTAATTTTTATAACCCGACCCCATTTCAATATATATGCTTTGGGGTTCATTTTGGGGTCATTTCTTACTGATTTTAGAGAAAGATAAGAGCATATATAGAGATAAAGGAGAGGTCTAGCTTCATAATCATCCAAACCTTGCATCAATCTTCAAGAATCAAAGAACTCAATCACAAGTTCTTCATCTAAGAGGTAAGATTCTATACCCTAGGTTTTAATTTCGAGTTTGGGGTATAAAATGGGGTATTGAGGTATGATTCTTTGATGTAATACTATTATGTATACATGCATGTACAAATTAGGTTTGTGGGAAGATTTTTTAACATAAATAAGTAAATATTTGTTTGGAGAATGAAGGAAAACTTTGAAAAAGAGATTTGAAACTAAGATGCTCAACTAGTATTTGATAAAATGCTCAAATGAGCTGAAACCATGAATACCTTTCTAATTCATGTTCAATTTTGTTGTGTCTCATAGTAGATTGGAATTTCTAGAATTTCCGGAACATTGTAGTAACTTAAGTAAAGCCTAATTGAGGTATGTATGGCTAACTTTGACCTTTGTAAAATCACCTTGCTTGGTGTACAAATATTTGGTATGTGATATCTATGTGGATTGTTTGTGAAATTCTTGTGATTGGTATGATTTGAGTGTTCGTGATTAAGTCTCCCGATATAATGGAGCAAGTAATTGGTGATAAACCAAATGCATGATTGTGAAAGTGTTATGTGGTAAGAACTGAGAAACAAATGATGGAAGGAAATCGTAAATGATGCAATTGGAACAACTGTGGTAATAACATATTTGGCTTGTTGTGGGTAATTATTGTGCTGACTTAAATTGCATATGAGTTGTTGAATATGATGAAATGATATTGATGGCTACGGAACTTCTTGTGAATTGTTGTGGTTGTTTTTTGAGAATTGTTGTTCTTGTTCTTTGTGAATTGTTGTTGTTGTTATGTTGTTTGTGAATTGTGATTGTTCGGTAGGATTGGGTTGCGCGCCATAACACGAAGTAATAAGGTGTGGGTTATGGTGATGAGGGTGGTCGAGGTAATAAGGGTGGACGAGGTAATAAGGGTGGAAAGTGATCGAAATCACTATTGAAATGAAAATATGAGAAAAATTGTGAAATCATTGATGTGATAATGTTGAAGGGGAAAAAAGAGAGAGTGTAAACTTGTTTGGCTTGATTGTTCCTTAAATGTGTATTTGATTGTTGATTCAGTTATTGCTCGTTACTTGTGTATGGTTTGAGTTTACTTGGGGCAAAGTTTTTTCATATATACCAGTACAATTCAAATGTACTGATGTCCCTTTTGCCGGGGGCGCTACATTCGTGTTATGATTATAGGTGGTTCTATAGCAGGTACTCCAGTCCACCGACAGTAGCACTCCTTCACTTCCCATCAGCTGTATTTGTGAGCCCCTTTCCTCTCGAGGCCGTGCGTGGCTTATGCCGCATTTATTCCGGAGTCATGTTTTGGTATTTGTGTAAGGTATAGCTGGAGCCTTGTTACCGGCAAGTATTGTATTATCCTTAGAGGCTCCGTAGACAGTAAATATAGGTTACGAACTTATGTAAATATGTATTTTGTATGTCGGGTGGTGTAAGTTGTAAACCTCATTAAGTAACCATGTATGTTATATTTGTTTTGTAAAAAGGTTTTTTATTTATAAATGGCTAATTCCTTGATTAATGAGCAATGAAAATATGGGGTAACACGTGGGATAGGAAAGGCACCCAGGTCCGCTTGACTGGGGCTACCCGGTCGGGCGCCGGTCATGTCCCTCGGTTTGGGGCGTGACATACACCCATCTAGGGTCCACAGCCTTAGTATTTAAAACTAGCTAGTCATACTACAATACAAGAATAAAGTATTTAATAAAGCTATAAAACTTACAAAAGTACAAGATTCCTTCTTCACAAACCTCTAAATAAGTGAAGTATTCAATGCTCTCTAAGTAGGACCTTGTTTCAGACTTGAATACCCCACAAAACCCTAGTTATTCTCTTTATATTTGACTAAAAGTCGTAGTCAAAATTAGACAAAAATACCCATTCAGATGACTTATAAGATCATATAATGGTCACAGACCAATTATACGGACCGCATATTGAATATTCCATCACAGCTTTGCTAGGTTCTAGGTCTGGCTTCCATCGCATAACTGTTATGCGGTCCGCAGGCATGTTATGCGATCATATATCCCGCCGCATATCATGTTGAAGTCTTTATTCTTCTGGAGTTACGCGACCATTATGCGGCTCGCATAAGTGTTATGCGACCGCATAATGAACCGCATATTTGCTTCTTCATTTGGCCCAAAAGACTATCTCTGTTTGCGATCAGTAGGGCAATTATGCGGTCCGCATGTGAGTTATGCGACTGCATACTTGCAGCATATCTATCTTTTTGTGACTTTTTGACTTCTTTTCCATGTTTTTGGGTATTCAAGCTATTGCACTACAAAACAACCAAACTTGATCAGAATTAACGAAAAACCCATTAAAACACAAGTTAAAATCTGAGTAATCGCTATCAATTGTGTCGAAATTCTACGGCACATCATTTGGTAGAGTTATGAGACACATAGTCTCTTTAGTTGGCCTTGTGGTTGGAAAAGTCAATCAGAAGTTTACTTGTGAGCAAACGATCTCGGAATTTTGTTTTTATTATTCGGTAAACTTTGGGAGGTGATTTGGGACTTAGGAGCATGATCGGAATGTGTTTTGGAGGTCCGGGGTAGATTTACGCTTGAATTGGTGAAATTAGAATTTTTGTCTTTTCTGGTTGGTAGCAGAGATTTTATATAGGGGTCGGAATGGAATTCTAGAAATTGGGGTAGGTCTGTTGTGTCATTTATGACGTGTGTGCAAAATTTCAGGTCATTCGGACGAGGTTTGATACACTTTTTTATCAAAAGCAGAATTTGGATGTTTTTGGAATCCTTAGGCTTGAATTCGAGGGTATTTTGATGATTCGATGTTGTTTTGGGTGTTTCAAAGATTGGTATAAGTTTGAACAGTGGTATGTGACTTTCTAATTCCTTTGATTGAGGTCCCGGGGGCCTCGGGGTGATTTCGGATGGTTCACGGGAAGTTGGGAGTTATAAATGTGCAGCTGAAGTTTCTCCTTTTGCTGTCATAACTGCACTTGTGGATTGGGGACCACAGGTGCAGGATCGCAGAAGTGAAAGAGAAACCGCAGATGCGGCCATGGGCAAGGAGGTCAGAAGGCGCAGGTTCGGAAGTTTCAGCGCACCTGCAAGACCGCAGGTGCAGAAGGATGTGCGTAGGTGCGGCTCTAGGGGTTTAAGTGAAAACCGAAGAAACGGTTTGGTTGACCGTAGAAGTGGCTCCGCAGTTGCGAAAAATGGACCGCAGATGCAAAAACCCTGGGCCAGAAAGTATATTAACCCTCCTTTGCAATTTTTGAGTTGTTCTTCAACATTTTCATACGGGTTTGAGCTTGGGAGAGCAAATTGAAGAGGGAGAGAAAATTGAAGAGGGAGAGCAAATTGAAGAGGATTTCGTGGAGGTAAGGTTTTTGGACACTAAACTCGATTCTATGATGAATTCTACCTGTTTAAGCTTGAAATTTGTGGTACTTAGTGGTTAAATTGGGGGTTTAGGGCTTGGAAATTGGAGACTTTAATCTAGGGATTTGAGGGGTCATTTGTGGTCGGATTTTGGTATACTTGATATGTATGAACTCATGGGAGGATAAGGATTCTATTGACGTGATTTTTATCAGATTCCAAGACATGGGCCTGGGGGTTAGGCTTGGTCAATTTCGGGTTTCTTGATGTAATTTGATTATTTTCGCAAGGGCTTCATTCCCTTAGCATATTCTAATGTTATAATTCTTATTTTGGGTAGATTCAATGCGAGTTGAGGCCTAGTCGAGAGTCAAGGGCGTCGCGGATTAGTATTTTATCCGGTTTAAGGTAAGTAACCATTGTAAATCTAGACCTGAGGGTATGAAACCCAGGTATTTCGTATTGTTTTGATAAATGAGGAGACGCACATGCTAGGTGATAAGCGTGTGGGCGTGCACCAGTAGGGAGCAGCTATTAAGCCGTGTATTTGATTTAAAATCTTATGATATTCTGCATTTTACAGACTTATGCTATATTTTGGGTTGAATGACATGTTTGGGGCCTCGTGCCGACCTGTTTAGACCCTTAGGGGTATTTTTACCACTTTTCTCACTCTGTTTGATTTGAAAGCATATCCACAGTCATGTTTTACCTGCTTAATTGTTCAATCCGGTTTCATTGCTCCACTTCTTATTTGATTGAAAACTGTTTGGACTAAGTTTCCCTGATTTTCACTAATGTGCCCAAGTGGCCGTGAGGTTAATGACTGAGAGAGGCTGAGAACCCAATGGTGAGGATGTCTGATGCTACCTTTGAGCAGGTTATTAATATTGCTCGAGAGATTGAGTTAGTTCATCGCCAAGATCGAGATGAGAGGGAGTCCAAGAGGCCTCGAGGATCTGGTAGTTTTGGTGGCGCTCCTTCAAGAGGCCAGTTTCAGCACGGCACAAGCCGTCCATTCAGGCATGCTCAGTCAGCTCGCCCTGCTTATCATGGGGCATCTTCGAGCCATGGTTCTCACGGTTCTCATCAGGGCCATTCATCACTCAGCGCCCTACCAGCCTAAAGTTTGTCTCGTGCTCCATTAGTTCAGGGCTCTTCCATGCTAGGTCCTTCTACTGGTTATTCTGGTGCTAGGGATTCCCTTCATTCCCCGTTTCCCGCACTACGGAGTTGTTATGAGTGTTGAGAGCTTGGACATATGAGGAGGCAGTATCCTCATCTTCTTGAGGGTCCGTCTCAGTATAGGATTCAGCCCTCGACTTCAGCTCCAGTTACTTTACCACCCGCTCAGGTAGCTAGGGGTGGGGGTTAGTCACCAGGGGTCGCGTTAGAGGGGAGGTCGATCAGGTGGTGGCCAGGCCCGTTTCTATGCACTCCTAGCCAGACTAGATTTTATTGCTTCAGATTTTGTGATTACAGGTATTATCTCAGTCGGCCACAAAGATGCCTCTGTATTATTTGATCCTGCTTCCACCTTTTCATATATGTCATCATATCTTGCTCGTTATTTTGATATGCCCCATGAGTCTCTTGCTTCCTCTATTCGTGTATCTACCCTGGTGGGTGATACTATCATTGTAGACCGTGTATACCAATCGTGTGTGGCGACTATTGGGGGTCTGGCGACCCGAGTGGACCTTCTGTTACTTTGTATGGTGGATTTCGATGTGATTTTGGGCATGGATTGGTTATCCCCATGGTGTGCTATATTGTACTGTCATGCTAAGATGGTGACATTGGCTATGCCGGGTGTGCCACAGATTGAGTGGCAAGGTTTGACTGATTTTGTCCCCAGTAGGGTGATCTCATTTCTGAAGGCCCAGCGGATGGTTGGGAAAGGTTGTCTTTCATACTTAGCTTTTGTGAGGGATGTCAGTGTAGAGACTCCAGTATTGATTATGTCCCGGTAGTGAGGGATTTTCCCAATGTGTTTCCTGCAGACCTGTCGAGTATGCCACCGGACAGAGATATTGATTTTGATATTGATCTGGTATCGGGCACTCAGCCCATTTCTATTCCTCCAAATTATATGGCACCAGTAGAGTTGAAGGAGTTAAAGGAGCAGCTTTAGGAACTCCTTGATAAGGGGTTTATTTGGCCTAGTGTGTCGCCTTGGGGTTTTCCTGTTCTATTTGTGAAGAAGAAGGATGGCATGATGAGGATATGCATTGATTACAGGCAGTTGAACAATGTTACATTTAAGAAAAAGTATCATTTGCCTTGCATTGATCATTTATTTGACCAGTTTTAGGGAGCGAGGGTGTTTTCCAAGATTGATCTCCATTCAGGGTATCACCAGTTGAAGATCAGAGACTCAGATATTCTTAAGACAGTGTTCAAGACCCGATATAGTCATTATGAGTTCCTTGTGATGTCTTTTGGCTGACCAATGCCCCAACAGTGTTGATGCATTTGATGAACATCGTGTTCTGGCCTTATCTCGATTTGTTCGTTATTGTTTTCATTGATGATATTTTGGTATACTCGCGTAGTCAAGAGGAGCACGCGGAGCATTTGAGAGTTATGTTGCAAAGATTGAGAAAGGAGAAGCTTTATGCAAAGTTCTCCAGATGTGAGTTTTACCTCAGTTCAGTGGCTTTCTTGGGGCACGTGGTGTCCAGTAAGGGTATTCAGGTTGATCTGAAGAAGATATAGGCAGTTTAGAGTTGGCCCAGACCTTCCTCAACCATAGAGATTCGCAGCTTCTTTGGTTTGGAGGGTTATTACCGTCGGTTTATTCAGGGATTTTCATCTATTGCATCACCCTTAACCAAATTGACTTAGAAGGGTGCTTTATTCAGGTGGTCGGATGAGTGTGAGGCGAGCTTTCAGAAGCTCAACACTGCCTTGACCACAGCTCCAGTATTGGTTTTTCCATCAGCTTCAAATTCATATACCATGTATTGTGATACTTCGAGAGTTGGTATTGGGTGTGTGTTGATGCAGGAGGGTAGAGTTATTGTTTATGTTTCTCGTCAGTTGAAGCCCCATGAGAAGAACTACCATGTTCATGATCTTAGAGTTGGCTTCCATTGTTCACGCGTTGAAGATTTTTATGGTGTATCTTGTAAGGTGTTTACTAATCATCGTAGCCTCCAGCTCTTATTCAAGCAAAAGGATCTCAATTTGAGACAGCGGAGATGGTTGGAGCTGCTAAAGGATTATGATATTACTATTTTGTACCATCCAGGAAAGCCAATGTAGTGGTCGATGCTTTGAGTAGGAAGGCAGTGAGTATGGGGAATTTGGTGTATATTCCTGTCGGGGAGAGACCTCTTGCAGTTGATGTTCAGGCCTTGGCCAATCGGTTTGTGAGGTTGGATATTTCAGAGCCCAGTCAGGTATTGGCTTGTGTGATTTCTCGATCTTCCTTGTTTGATCGTATCAGAGAGCACTAGTACGATAATCCTCATTTGCTTGTCCTTAAGGACAGAGTTCAGTACCATGATACTAGAGATGTGACAATAGGTGATGATGGGGTATTGAGGATGCAGGGCCGGATATGTGTGCCCAATATGGATGGGCTTCGGGAGTTGATCTTAGACGAGGCCCATAGTTCACAGTATTCCATTCATCCGGGTGCCACGAAGATGTATCAGGATTTGAGATAGCATTATTGGTGGAGAAGACTGAAGAAATATATTGTGGGATTTGTAGATAGTGTCTCAATTGTTCGCAAATGAAATATGAGCATCACAGACCGAGTGGCTTGCTTCCGCAGATGGATATTCCAGAGTGGAAGTGGGAGCGTATCACCATGGACTTCGTAGTTGGGCTCCCACAGACTTTGAAGAAGTTCGACGCTATTTGGGTGATTGTGGATTAGCTGACCAAGTTCGCGCACTTCATTCATGTGGGTACTACCTATTCCTCAGAGTGGTTAGCAGAGATTTATACCCGAGAGGTTGTTCGCATGCATGGGGTTCCAGTTCCTATCATTTCAGATAGAGGTACTCAGTTTACTTCAGAGTTTTGGAGGGTCTTGCAGCGAGAGTTGGGTACTCAGGTTGAGTTTAGCACAACTTTTCACCCTCAGACGGACGGGAAGTCCGAGTGCACTATTCAGATATTGGAGGACATGTTGTGTACTTGTGTCATTGATTTTGGAGGGTCATGGGATTAGTTTCTAACACTCGCGGAGTTGGCTTAGAACAATATTTATCAGTCGAGTATTCAGATGGCTCCATATGAGCCTTTATATGGGAGACGGTGTAGATCTCTAGTTGGTTAGTTTGAGCCGGGTGAGTCTAGGCTTTTGGGTACAGACTTGGTGCAGGATGCTTTGGACAAGATGAAGGTGTTCAAGGAGCGGCTTCGTACAGTACAGTCAAAACAAAAAAGTTATGCTGACAGGAAGGTCCGTGATGTGTCTTACATGGCTGGGTAGAAGGTGCTACTAAAGGTTTCACCCATGAAGGGTGTTATGAGATTTAAAAAGAAGGGGAAGTTGAGTCCTCATTTCATTGGGCCTTTTGAGGTGCTACGGAGGATTGGAGAGGTAGCTTATGAGCTTGCTTTACCACCCAGCTTGTCGAGTGTGCACCAGGTATTTCATGTTTCAATGCTCTGGAAGTCTATTGGCGATCCTTCTCATGTTTTGGATTTCAGCACGGTTTAGTTATACAGTGATTTGACTTATGATGTGGAGCCAGTGGCTATTTTGGAGCATCAGGTTCGAAAGTATAGATCAAAGGATATAGCTTCAGTGAAAGTGTAGTGGAGAGGTCGGCGCGTAGAGGAGGATACCTAGGAGACCAAATAGGAGATGCGGAGCAGATATCCTCACCTATTTAAGGCTTCAGGTAAGTTTCTTGACTCGTTCAAGGATGAACGCTTGTTTAATAAGGGGGATGTAATGAGCCAGCCGGTCGTTTCATGAGTTATCGCTCTGTTTCCCCTATTTCTGCTTCTTTATGTCATGTTCAGTTGTATTATGTGGTATCGGTTCAGTTGGTTCGGGTTCGGAATGGTTTGGTAGAGTTATGAGACACTTAGTCTCTTAAGTTGGCATTTTAGTTGGAAAAGTCAATTGAAAGTTGACTTGTGAGAAAACGATCTTGGAATTTAGTTTTTACGATTCGGTTAGCTTCAGGATGTGATTTAGGACTTAAGAGCGTGATCGGAATGTATTTTAGAGGTCCGGGGTAGATTTAGGCTTGAATTGGAAAAATTGGAATTTTTGCTTTTTCCGGTTGGTAGCAGAGATTTTGATATAGGGGTCGGAATGAAATTCCGGAAATTGGAGTAGGTTCGTTGTGTCATTTGGGACGTGTGTGCAGAATTTCAGGTCATTCGGATGAAGTTTGTTACACTTTTGATCAAAAGCGGAATTCGGAAGTTTTTGGAATCCTTAGGCTTGAATCCGAGGGTATTTTGATGATTCGATGTTATTTTAGGTATTTCGAAGATTGGTATAAGTTTGAATAGTGGCATGTGACTTGCTAGTGCCTTTGGTTGAGGTCCCGGGGGCCTCGAGGTGATTTCGGATGGTTGACGGGAAGTTGGGAGTTATAATGTCACGACCCTAGTTCACCAATTGTGAACATGTCATGACGGCACCCAGTCTTCACGACCAGGTAAGCCTAACACGCTGCGGAAGTAATAACAATTTGCAGAATTTATAATAAAAACTGAATAACAAGAATAATGTATATAATTGCCGCCTGGCACATACACTTTAACACTTAGCATTCTAAAACTCTCCCAAAGACCCGGAAACCCACGGGCAACACAGGCTAAGAGAAACATAAGTTACGGCTCTAATATCCGGAAATGTCTACAACAACTGAATACATGAAATGGAACTGCTAGCTACAAGATAGAGTAGAAGGAGACTCTTCGGTCTGCGGACGCGGCAGAATATACCTCAAGTCTCCGAATATAGCACCTG
>MU767832.1:21678-49397 GCA_026770625.1 Nicotiana glauca
AACAATCACAAATGAATCAAGATATAGCCTGAATACGCTGTGCATCAAGTGCATAAAAGCTACTGGGGCATTAGTCAGCCCAAAAGACATAACAAGGAACTCGTAATGACCATACCGAGTCCTAAAGGCAGTCTTCGGGATATCTGGCTCCCGAATCTTCAACTGATGGTAACCTGAGTGCAAATCAATCTTGGAAAACACCTGTGCGCCCTGAAGCTGGTCAAACAGATCATCAATACGTGGTAAAGGATATCAGTTTTTCACTGTAACTTTGTTCAACTGGCGATAATCAATGCACATACGCACAGAACCGTCCTTCTTCTTCACAAAAAAAATAGGGCTCCCCATGGTGAAACACTGGGTCGAATGAAACCCTTACCCAACAATTCCTGCAACTGATCCTTCAACTCCTTCAACTCAGGAGGAGCCATGAGATACGGAGGAATAGAAATGGCCTGAGTGACCAGCAACAGATCAATGCCAAAATCGATATCTCAATCGGGCGACATGCCCGGAAGATCAGCTGGAAACACATTGGGGAAATCCCGTACCACTGGAACTAAATCAACAGAAGGGGTATCAACACTGATATCTCTCACATAAGCTAGAATACGCGGCACATCCCTTCTCAACCATACGCTGAGCTTTAAGGGAAAGAGATAACTCTACTGGATGTGTGATCTAAGATACCACTCTACTCAATACGCGGAATACCTGGCATAGCCAGCGTCACGGTCTTGGCGTGACAATCAAGAATAGCATGATAGGGCGACAACCAGTCCATGCCCAGAATAATATCAAAGTCAACCATACCGAGTAATAATAGGTTAGCCCTGGTCTCAAAACCACGAATAGTAACCAAACACGACCGGTACACGCGGTCCACAACAAGAGAATCTCCCACAAGAGTAGAAACATAAACGGGGACACTCAAAGCCCAGATG
This sequence comes from Nicotiana glauca, assembly GCA_026770625.1. NCBI lineage: Eukaryota > Viridiplantae > Streptophyta > Magnoliopsida > Solanales > Solanaceae > Nicotiana > Nicotiana glauca. Next base: position 22,623 of record MU767832.1, read on the forward strand.
CGGAGCAAGGTAAGAAGACACATAAGAGTAAGTAGAACCTAAATCGAATAGAACCGATACACTTTAATAACAAACCATGACAATACCTGTGATGATAGAATCGGAGGCAACAGTCTCGGTACGGGTAGGTGGGGTAGCAATCGCGGTTGTAACTAAAGCCTGAGAACTCTGCGGGGCACGTTGTGACTGAGAGGTCTGTGGAGGTGCACCCCTCCCAAGTCTAGGGCAATACCTCACCACATGGCGTATGTCACCACACTCAAAGCAACCTCGTGACTGGCGTGGCAGTGGAAATTGTGCGGTACGGGTACTCCGAGACCTCTGAACACCTGAAACTCCGTGGGAACTCTGAGATGCAGACTGAGCGGGCTGACCCACAAAACCTCTATCATGACGCACCCTACCTCCGAAATAAGGACCAGTATATCTCCCCGGTCCACGAGGCCTACTCGCTCCTCTATACTCTCCCTCCTGACCTCGTCTGACCTCTCTCTCCTGGGCCCACCTGTCCTCTACTCGGCGAGAGATCCTCACCACCCGCTAAATTGGGACCACAGGCTGTGTCGCCATGACACCTGGAACCTGACCACTAGAAACTCGTTGCTCTAGAGTGAGGGCGGTGGGAGTCTAGGTCCCTCCCCCGATCCGTGTAGTAGTCGGTACAACCTGAATCAATCCGGCCTGAATCAATGTACCAAACATGCTCAAGAACTGTGCCAAAGTCTCCTGAAGGGCTGGAATAGTAGTAGTTGTAGGCGCGTCAGGTGTCTGAACTCCGACTGGATCTGTTAGTGGTACCTCAGCGGCAGAGCGCGCAGGTGTTGTGGCTGCAACTCGGGCGCGTCCTCAACCTCGGCCCCAGCCCCGGCCCCGGCCTCTGACGGCGGCAGCAGGGGGCGCAGGTGCCTGGTCCTCTCGTGTAGTACGTGTCCTCACCATCAGTGAGAGAATAGAAGACAGAAGTTTAGAATTGGTGTCAAAAATATTGCACGACAAGGAATTCAAAAGAAATGAAGAATTTCCTAAACAGTTACATAGCCCATCGTAGATAAATACAGACGTCTCTGTACCGATCAGCGAGACTCTAATAAATCGACCTGTGTCCCGTGACTCCTATGAACCTAGAGCTCTGATACCAACTTGTCACGACCCTAGTTCACCAATTGTGAACATGTCATGACGGCACCCAGTCTTCGCTACCAGGTAAGCCTAACACGCTGCGAAAGTAATAACAATTTGCGGAATTTATAATAAAAACTGAATAACATGAATAATGTATATAATTGCCTCCTGGCACATACACTTCAACACTTAGCATTCTAAAACTCTCCCAAAGACCCGGAAACCTACGGGCAACACAGGCTAAGAGAAACATAAGTTACGGCTCTAATATCCGGAAATGTCTACAATGACTGAATACATGAAATGGAACTACTACCTACAAGATAGAGTAGAAGGAGACTCTTCGGTCTGCGGACGCGGCAGAATATACCTCAAGTCTCTGAATATAGCACCTGGATCACTGATAGTATGTCCGACCAGAAGTACCTGGATCTACACATGAAAAACATGCACAGAAGAGGCATGAGTACACCACAGCGGTACTCAGTAAGTGTCAAGCCTAACCTCGGTTGAGTAGTGATGAGGAAGGTCAGGGCCCTACTGAGAATAAACATAATAACAATAATGAACAGTGTGAATCAGGAAATAATCGAAAATAACGATAAAAATAGGATAGAAGCTACAAATCAATGATAATTAAGCTAAGTAAGGAAAATAACACAAACAAGTATTTCCTCAACTGTCCAGTGGATCTCCCGGGAATTTAACCCGAAGTCCATCACATTTAAATATCTAGGATCTCCCAGGAATCGAACCCGTAGTCCACCTTATCAATAGCAAAGGATCTCCCGGGAATTGAACCTGTAGTCCATCATATCAGTAGCAAAGGATCTCCCGGGAATTTAACCCGTAGTCCCATCATATCAGTAGCAAAGTATCACCCAGGAATTGAACCCGTAGTCCCATCATATCAGTAGCAAAGGATCTCCCGGGAATTGAACCCGTAGTCCACCTTATCAATAGCAAAGGATCTTCCGGGAATTGAACCCGTAGTCCATCATATCAACAGCAAAGGATCTCCCGGGAATTGAACCCGTAGTCCATCATATTAGTAGCAAAGGATCTCCCAGGAATTTAACCCGTAGTACCAATGTAAAAGCGTAACCAAAAAAGGGAAATATTCAGACAATGAGGTACACAAATACAAGTAACAACTAAATTCTGGCCTAACATGCTTCACGTAATTTCAATTAAGGCAATTAAGCAATTAAGCAATTAATTCTATCTAGTCATACTTCTCTAACTAACACAGATTAAATCTTGCATTGAAATCAGTCAAAAAATGGAGAAACACAGTTTAAACAATTCAAGTAAAGTGGGTTTTTCAACAATTAGCACAAGTACACGCTCGTCACCTCGCGTACAAGGCATTTAAATCAACACATAAGAAGTCCTAAGGGGAGAGGTCCCCCACACAAGGTTAGACAAGTCACTTACCTTGAACCGGTACAAAATCAACTAGGGAACGATGCCCTTGCCACCAGTATCTAACTCTAAATGGCCCAAATCTATTCAATTCAATTACAAATCGTCAATAATATTGCAAACAACAGATTCCACTATTAAAATTAAAGCTAGGGCGCGAAAATAGGTAAAATGGCCAAAATGCCCCTCCAGCCAATGTCTCGGAATCAAATAATTTTTACATTTTTGGAACCCTCGTACTCTCTCGAGTCTAACCATATAAAGAAATCCCAAATCGGAGGTCAAATGCCCCCTCAAATCCTCACAATTAGGTCTAAGAACTTTACCCCAATTTTCATTCAAAAATCCAAAATTAAGGTTGAATTTGAGGTTAGATTAGTGGGTATTAATCATAAGGGAGTAAGGAATCGTTACCCAATCGTTGCCTCTGAAAAGCCCTCGAAAAATCTCCCAAAACCGAGCTCTCTAGCTTTTGTTTTGATAAAAATGGAAGAACCCTCGTTTGAAATTGTTAAATACTGCCCAAGTCCCTTGTTCACTGCGATCGCGGGGAGGGAGATGCGATCGCGAATAAGGAAAATGAAGGGCCCTGAAGTTGTTCTATGCGATCGCGACAAGAGGCCATGCGATCGCGGAAGAGGAAGAATTAGCCCTACGCGATCGCGACACGATTAATGCGTTTGCGTAAGAGGAGAACCCAGTGCTTCACGATCGCGGAACATAATATGCGATCGCGATGAAGGAATTTTCCCCCTCTAGAATTATTCTATGCGATCGTGAATGGAAGCGTGCGATCGCATAGAAGGATATCAGATACCAGCAGTTCAGCAATTCAACAAGTCCCAGAAACAACCCGTTGGGCATCCGAAACACACCCGAGGCCCCCGGGACCTCAACCAAACCTACGGACATATCCCATAACATCATTCAAACTTGTACCAATCCTTAAATCACCCAAAACAATGTCGGAAACACGATTTAAGCCAAGATTCAAGCCTATGAACTTCAATTTCTAACCAAACACACTTTCGATCAAAAACCTATCCAAACCTTGTTCGAATGACCTAAAATTTTGCACGCACATCCAAAATGACATGACGAAACTACAGCAACTTCCAGAATTACAAAGAGACCCTCGGATCAAAAATTCACTATCGGACCGGAACTTTAAAATTTCAAACTTCGGCATTTCAAGCCTAAATGAGCTACGGACCTCCAATTTACATTCCGAACACGCTCCCAACCCCGAAATCACCTAACGGGGCTAACGGAACCACCGGATTTCCAATCCGAGGTCGTCTTTACACTGCTCCGAATACGGGCCATTTTGCAACTTTTAATCTCTCATTTGGGGACTAAGTGTCCTAAAACACTCCGAATCCTAATACTGAATGTCCCGGCAAACCAAAATAGCAGAAATTAACTTAGGGAAAGCAGTTAATGGGGGATCGGGGCGTAAATTCTAAAAACGACCGGCCGGGTCGTTACATATAATTGTGCAACTGAAGTTGCTAATTTTACTGTCATAACCACACCTGCGGATTGGGGGCCCAGGTGCGAGATCGCAGAAGCAAAAGCGAAATCGCAGATGTGGCTATGGGCAAGGAGGTTAGAAGGCACAGGTGCAGAAGTTTCAGCGCACCTACGAGAACGCAGGTGCGGAAGGATGTGCGCATGTGCGACTCCAGGGGTTTAAGTGAAAACCGCAGGAGCGGTTTGGTTGATCGTAGAAGTGGCTCCGCATGTGCGGAAAATGGATCGCAGATGCAAAAACCCTGGAGCAGAAAGTATATAAACCCTCATTCACGATTTTTGAGTTGTTCTTCACCATTTTCATACGGGTTTGAGCTTGGGAGAGCAAATTGAAGAGGGAATTCAAGAGGATTTCGTGGAGGTAAGGTTTTTGGACCCTAAACTCGATTCTACGATGAATTCTACCTGTTTAAGGTTGAAATTTATGGTAATTAGTGGTTAAATTGGGGGTTTAGGGCTTGGAAATTGGAGACCTTAATCTAGGGATTTAAGGGGTCATTTGTGGTCAGATTTTGGTATTCTTGATATGTATGAACTCGTGGGAGGATAAGGATTCTATTGACGTAATTTTTATCAGATTTTTAGACGTGGGCCCAGGGGTCGGGCTTTGTCAATTTCGGGTTTCTTGATGTAATTTGATTATTTTCGCATGGGCTTCGTTCCCTTAGCATATTCTAATGTTATGATTCTTATTTTGGGTAGATTTGACGCGAGTTGAGGCCGAGTCGAGAGCCAAGGGAATCACGGAGTAGTATTTCATCTGATTTGAGGTATGTAACCATTCTAAATCTAGACATGAGGGTATGAAACCCCGGTATTTCGTATTGTTTTGATAAATGAGCTGACGCACAAGCTAGGTGACGAGTGTGTGGGCGTGCACCGGTAGGGATTGTGATGTGGTCCGTCCTGTAGCGACTATTAAGCCGCGTATTTGATTTTAAATCTTATGATATTTTGCATTTTAGACACTTATGCAATATTTTAGGCTGAATGTCATGTTCGGAGCCTTATGCCGACCTGTTTAGACCCTTAGGGTATTTTTACCACTTTCCCCACTCTGTTTGATTTGAAAGCATATCCTCAGTCATGTTTTACCTGCTTATTTGTTCCATCCGGTTTCATTGCTCCATTTCTTAGTTGATTGGAAAATGTTTGGACTGAGTTTCCCTAATTTTCACTAATGTGCCCGAGTGGCGTAAGGTTAATGGCTGAGAGAGGTTGAGAACATAAATTGCGAGGATTATATATATATATATTATGGATCGGGCTGCATGCTGCAACGATATTATATATATATTATGGATCGGGCTGCACGTCGCAGCGATATTTGTATAGATCGGGCTGCACGCCACAGCGATATGTATTGGGTCGGGCTGCGCGCCGCAGCGATATGACGATTGGGCTTGTAGAAGCCCCTCCGAAGTCTATACACCCCCAGTGAGCGTAGTCGACTATAAACCATGGATCAGGATGCATGCCGCAACGGTTATTACTATTATTATTATTATTATTATTATTATGAGATATCTATTGAGCCGGAGTGCTGAGTGTGAGTAATAATTGACGAGAGCTGATTCACGAGTGACTGAGAGGTTTGCCCGATGGGCTATACTTATGAGTGATCCTTTGCCCGAGGGGCTTGTTTATGATATTATGCTGTTTTCACCCTACTTTTATTCTGAACCTCTATTGAAAAATGTTGAATAAATGTCTTTAAATGAATTTCAATTGAAACTGGAGTTTTATAAGATTACTGATTATTGAACTGCAGATTTGACTTGATATTTTTGTTGAAATTTCTTATATATGATTTTTAAATGCTCATCACTGCACTCAGACTATATTTACTTTAGTTACTTACTGAGTTGGTGTACTCACGTTACTCCCTGCACCTTGTGTGCAGATCCAGGTGCCCGAGCATCAGAGTGAGAGCTTCCAACACTCTCAGAGTCGGATCCGGAGGTTGCAAGGTAGTTGCACGGCGTTCGCAGCCCTGCCTTCCTCCTTACTATCTTAGTATTTTGTTATATTTAGACTTATTATGTATTATTCAAACATTGTTAGGTTATACTTAGAGGCTCATGACTAGTGACACCAGATTCGGGCTATTTTAGAATATTTTGTACTGGTTTTCCGCCTATTTCTGATAATCTATATATTTCATGTAAAGAATTTGAGACTTAATCAGTTTAGAAAATGATTTTATTTGATGTGGTAAATATTGGTTTGGCTTGCCTAGTACTGTGATAGGCGCTATCACGACCAGGGTATTTGGGGTCGTGACATATTTGTGTAATTATTTTTCTTATCTTGGTTTATTTTACTTGTTTCTTGTTTATTCTCTTAGTCTTGAAAAATGGCATCATGTAATGAAAATTGGTCAGATAGTAGTTGTTCGTACTTTGATGACCCTTGTCCTTATTGTGGAGGACCACACTCGTGGCAAAATTATTTAAATTATTCCAGGGGCGAAATGTGCGTACAATCTCAAACCCATGAGTGGAGTATTTTTGATAGGTGTGGTGGTCAAAATGGCAATTGGGATCATTGTGCTTATTTGTCCTTCCCTTCTCCGAATCCCCCACTATGATGGTTGTACTTTTTGTGATGACAAGTATAGAGATATGGAAGTGGAATAAATTGAGCATGGTCAAAATGAAGAGTTCAATCTCATGATATTGAAGGACGGAACAAAGAGCAAAATGCCTTGGATGAGCTTTTGCAAAATAGTCTCCAAAATGATTTGGCGCTTGAAAGGTTGAACTCACAAATGGGAGAAATGCTTGAAGCTTTAGAGGTCCAAAAAGTCTCGTAAGTGGATGATATCCAAGAACCTTCCTTAGAAGTTGAAGCCAAAATCCTTCTATGGCACTTGCTCAAAATGAGAGGATGATGCTCATGTTGGAGACCATTCTTGATAATAAGGAGAAGCACAACTTGGCACTCGAGGACTTAAACAAGTTTTGACTCATAATGATGTGAATATACGCACTTTGAAAGATCAAATAAAAATATTGGTTGAGACTCACTATGCCCACCAACTTGAGAGTGTGGAAAGAGGTCAAGAAGAGTCCAACTTCAAGAAAGAAAGTGAGCTTTACTTTGAGGATCAAGAATTGAACATATGTCAACCGACTCCATGCTTGTTGGTGATGCCTTAAAAAATATAGAATTAGAGTCAACCAATGTAATTGAAAATATGGTTGAAGTTGACTCCAGTTCAGAGAAAAAAAAGGATGTCCAAATCTGAAAAAAATTACAGGTTGGGGGCAATTATCTCATTCCAAGCATTTTTCAACTTTGGACTTGTATGGTTATATAGAATTGAACCATGTGAATCCATGTGGGAGTGCAAGGAATAAATACAAGAGCCATACATCATGCAATTTGAAAATTCAAGAACGCAAAATGACATTCCTCAAAAGAAAGCCAATAAATGCAAAATGAATTAATATGTGGCTTGATCATCTACTTACCACCCCGTCGCTCGTGGTCACAAGCTTGATTCCAGGTTAGGTTCCCAATTCACATCCTCCAAGTGGAGAGAAAAATGGTAAAGTTGATTCGTATCGTGCCACGATATTAAATGCGGCGCTTGGTGGGAGGCAACCTATCGTTTTCAATTTTCTCTATCATTTTTAAAAAAATTTATTTTTGTTTTTTATATCTTCTCTTTAGAATAGTTTATTCTATTATTTTTTATCAATCTACCAAGTTTAAGGAAGTTTGGAAGTGTTTGAGAAAACAAGCAAGTAGATTGAGAATTGAAGAAATAACAGTCCGTGCCTCAGTTATCGCACTTGGAAACATATGTTCGCATTTGCGAACTTGGAAATATCACAAAGTGAGGTTGGGGTTGCAATTGCGATCTCTGCTTTAATTTTGATTTTTGCAAATATGAAGAAGGGGTCACAAATGCAACATTGGATGCCTTAAACGGGTAACTTTGTTTCATTTTGAACAAAAGTCAGAAAATTTGGGGCTCTCAAAAAAATAAACGACCTTCATCTTCCTCACTCTCCCAACTCTCAAGTTCCACCATTTTCACTCCTAATCTCAAACATCCAGGTATGAAAACTTAATTTTGTGCCCTTTATGCTTTATAACATCGTCTCCTTCTTCTTCTTCTCTCCTTTATCTCCCAACAGTTAGGGTTCAGATGGGCTCTTCTCTTCTGTGCAAAATCATTGAAAATATATTTTAAAGCTGGGTGAGGTTGGTTGAGAGTGTGAGTTTCTTTCTCTGCTAAAAAAATGGGGAAGTCTGAGTACCCATAGCTTGTTGGAATGTGAAATGAATTTGTGCCTTCAATGTGTTCGATGACAGGCCCGAATGAAATTATTGGGCGATTCATTGAAATTTCTTCAACTCATAGTTGTGTGTGAAGTTTATTGCATGATTTTGTGTTCAAAGTGTGCCTTTGTTCGAAATTTTTGGAGATTGGGACTGTTTTGTGTAAGGTACTGCTTGGGACGATGAGATCATAATTGTGATGGCCTCTTCACATTTACGAGCATTGCATTTGTGAAGAGGTGGTTGCAATTGCAAAAATAAGTTAGCTCTGGCAACCTTCGCACTTGCAAAGTATAGATCGCAATTGCAAACTCTGTGGATTCTTGATGCCTTCGCAATTACAATGAAATTGTCACAATTGTGACATCAGAAAGCAGGCTTCTGTTGAACTAAAAATCCTAAAAACATTTCTAAGGCTGGGTTTCGACTGTCCAATCATATCTTTGGCATATTTAACTTATTTTGAAATATATTTCATAGTCATACCATATTTTCACTCCAATACTTTGTTTACAGGTACCATAAGCTGAAAATGAGCTCTAACTCCAACGAATATGCACATGAAAATCCTTTGGAAGTAGAAGAGAACTATTACCAACACCGGTTCATATTATTGGAATGCTAGGAATGATACTATGCCGAGTTGATTACGAAGAAGTTGCTCCCGGAAAGTGATATATTGTTTGAAAAGATCCCAGAATGTCTTCCAGAGTTCCATAAGAGGCTTGTAGACATGGGATGGACCTGTTTTGCCCGCAACTTTGCTGAGAGAATGAGCAATGAGTGACGAAATTCTATTCTAACCTTCCATCCATCAAGTTAAGATATCCAATCATGAAGATTCGTGGAAAAATGGTAAATTTTGGAGTTGAAGCTGTGAACAAAATCTATCACCTACATGACCATGAAATGGCAGCATTCCATGAGAAAGATTGTGCCTCGGGCGAGTGGTTGGCCTCCAAATTGTGCCCGGGTGCAGATGTTCCATGGGCAGCTGAAAAGAGAGGGATCACATCCAAAGAATTCACTACTAAAGCAAAGATATGGTTGGCCATCATATGCAACCGCATCTCCCCTGCTGGGAATATATGGAATGTACCAATAACAAGAGCTCAAACGATAGCCTCCATTCTTGATGGTATCCGGCTCAATGTTGGTGAGATTTTCATCAATGAACTGAGGGAGTATCGGATTCATGAGGGTAAATCACTGATGTTCCCATCTCTCATCACTGGGTTGTCCCAACTTGTTGAGGTTGAGGAGGATCCGGGAGACAACTGAATCCGGGAAAGCCTATTGCAACATTGAAGAAAAGAGGAGAGGGCGGCGCCATCAAAATCAAAAAGAGAAAGTTGGGATCTTCTTCTCAGACCAACTAGGGTAGCCAGCCATCATCTTCTGCAGGAAGACCATTTGCTATGCTTTTCGCGGAGATATGGCTGATTCACGAGCTAGTAGATGGCTTTCCACAGTGACTTGGGGAAACATCTGAAGTACCCTCTATATGCATTTCAAAAAACTAATTTTAAAAGTATCTTGATGACCAGGAGAAGCAGGGGGATCACCTTAAGAAGCTGGAGAAAGCATATACTAATTTGGACACGGCGCACGGTACTTTGAGTACTTCTCATGCCAAGCTGGAAAATGCACACATCAGGATGAAGAAAAGGGAGAAGAAGAGATATAAATTCTTCACCCGCATATGGAAGGGTGTGAAGGGCCTATGGAAAGCTCTAAAGCCTTAAGAACTAGTGCCATCGACCAAGCCGAAAGATGATAATGATGATGCTCCAGTTCATTGGCCCGAGAAAGAGGAAGAGGAGGAGGATGCGACTGAGTTCGACAGCGAAGAGAGCACTTGATGCAGTATTCAGGGAGCACTTTCCACTATTTTACTCTATTTTGCTTAGTTGCATTGGGGACAATGCAACATTTCTAGTTGGGGGTGGCTTTTTGTGTAACCGTGGATATGGAAGATTGATATTTTGTTTTCGCGTGATGTGTTATAATAGTATTTTTACTAGCTTCTTGAATTTTTATTTTTATATATAGTATGTTTTATTGAATTGATGTTTACTAGCTTCTTGAATTTATGTTTTTATATATAGTATGTTTTATTGACTTGATGTTTATTAGCTTCTTGATTTTCATAAAAATAGTATGTTTTATTTTGGTGGCTAAATCCTTGGCTTTCTTTGTACCACAATTCTTTTTCCGAGGATGCCAATTTCCTTTTGAACCGCATAATTTTTGGTAAATTTTTGTATCGACTTTTCCCTGTGATAGATAACTAGGCAACTTTCTTAAGGAAATTAGTCTTGTAATTTAGATACAATTTTTGTTAATTTAAGTAGAATAAGTGGTATGAGTTGGGGTTTGTGCCCATTGGCCAATTTGTGGCTTGCTTGGTACCTGTAACAATCCGACTAGTCATTTTGAGTTCTGGTGAGTCGTTTGGCAGTTTGATACCCTGATTAGCTTCAATTCATGTATTATGACTTTTACGTGTGGTTGGATTTGAATTCCGGGAAGTTCAGAGTTGATTTAGACGGAAAATTCTAATTTCGGAAGCTTAAAGTTGGAAAAATTGACTAAGGTTTGACTTTTGAGTAAACAACCTCAAAATTGGGATTTGAAGTTTTCTATAGGTTTGTATGATGATTTTGGACATGGGCATATGCCTGAATTGAATTTTGGATGACCTAGGAGCATTTCAGTGCTTATTGTGGAAAGTTGGCATTTTGGATGAATTTCATAAGTATGGGTTGAAGTGAATTTTGATGTTATCGATGTCTGTTTGGAATTCCAAGCCTGGGAATAGCTCCGTATGGTGATTCTAGTCTTAGGAGCTCGTTCGGATGTGGATTTGGACGTCTGTAGGTCATTTCGGGGTCATTTGGCAAAAGTTAATAATTGAAGGTTTTTGGAAAGTTTGACCAGGAGTGGACTTTTTTATATCGGGATCGAATTCTGATTCCATAATTGGGAATAGGTTCGTAATATCATTTAAGACTTGTGTGCAGATTTTAAAGCCATTCCAGATTGATTTGATACGTTTTGGCGCAAATTATAAAATTTGGAAATTTCATAACTCATAATTCAATTCGAGGCAAAATTCCTAGTTTTGGCATTGTTTGATGTGAGTTGAGACCTCGACTAAGTTCATATCATATTTTGGGACTCGTTGGTACGATTTTACGGGGTCCCGAGGGGCTTGGGTATATTTTGAATCATTGGTTGAGAAATTAGTAAAGTTAAGAAATTTGGAGTTTGACCGCGGTCAATTTTGGGTCAAGACAACTCTTTTCAATGTTTTGAGTGCGCGAGCAGGTACGTAGCATGTTTTATGATTGAAATTCATATATGGTTTGTGTCTGGGAGGTTCCGGATGAGTTTGAGGTGGTTTCGGATCATTTCTGAGAAGTTTGGGTTTGCTAGTTTCTGGTGAGGTACTGTTCATTCGCAATTGCGAACACCGTTCATTTGCAATGGTGAACACTTTTCATCGTAATTGCGAACACTGTTCATTGGTGTTTACTGTTTATTCGCATATTGCGAAGTTATTGTCCGCAAATGTGAACCTGGGTAGACTATTTTAAATCGAGAATTTGCTCAATTCTCTCTTGGTTTGGGCAATTTTTGGAGAGCTTCAAGGGGATATTATCATCATCTATTGCAAGTTAAGTAATTCCCGGATATTATTAGCTAACTACATGTATTCTACAACGATTTAACCATGTAAATTAGTGGAAATTGTGAGATTTTAAAAGAAACCTAGAAGTTGGTATTTTTGAACTTTTACCACGAAATTGGACATGGAATTAGAAATATATTATATATTTGAGTTTTCGGTATTATGGGTAAAGTTTATCTTTGAAATGTTTTGGAATTCGGGCACGTGGGCCCGAGGGTTGACTTTATTGACTTTTTAAGCGGGGTTGGGAATTGTTTAAATTGATTGATTATGAGTATTAGAGTGTATTTTGATTGGTTTGGACCTTGTTTGACTAGTTTTTGGATCGGCGGGCATCGGTTTGAGTTGTTAGAGAGGCTTTGGAGCTGGTTATGGAACTTCGGAGCGAGGTAAGTCTTATGTCTAACTCTATAAGGGGGAAACTACCCCTAGGTGATGTATTTGATATGTGCTACTTGTTGCGGGAGCTACGTATGCACGAGGTGACGAGAGTCCGTACGTAGCTAAATCTATGTTATTGTTCGGGTAGGCTTATGTTCACACCATGCTATAGTTGTACTACTTGAGTAGTCCCTTGCCTGTTAAATTCCTTTATGTTACATTACAACTTGAGACTAGACTTGTGTAGAGCGATAGACTAGCTATTGTAGAGATTCGACGGGTTACATGATTAGTCGCGAATAATTTTACTCCTCTTATGAATTTCTCCCACGTTATGCTTTCTCATCGAAAGGTTTCCTCAAAGCTCCTTATAACTCGCATGTCCCTTCGTGAGTGGGCTTGAGGACTCGTTAAAGCTTCTTATTATAATGGGATCGGGCTATTTGCCTCGGCAGGATAGATACATCTATGATTCGTGTCGTTCGACCCTTGGCAGTGCGCACATCTTATGGGACCGGGTCGTTCGCCTCGGAAAAATTATGTATCACACTCTCATGGGAGTAGGCCATTCGCCTTCGGTAATATAATAGATGTATCTATGGTTATATACCAGATTATGATGGGATCAGGCCATACGCCTCGGTCTATCAAGTACTCCTATGGAATCGCGCGTATTATTTGTCAAAAAGCCAATATATCTAGGAGTTTTCCTGATTTGAATTATGACAACCTATCTGGTGAAGTCCATTATATATATATATATATATATATATATATAGACACTGCGGTGGAGGAGGTAACTGTTAATCGAGAGTTTGAGTTTAATTGTTGAGAGAAGGATTGTACCATGTATTTATACTTGTTTATCTCGTTTATTTACTCTGCCCATATTTGTTACTTCTTACTGTATTTGTCTTATTGTACCACTAGTAAGTGTCGATGTCGATCCCTCGTCACTACTTCTCTGGGGTTAGGGTAGATACTTACTGGGTATGCGTTGATTTACGTACTCATATTGCACTTGCTGCACTTATTGTGCAGATACACATATATGTTTCTGGTGGTCCTCTGGGTACAAAGGCGCGGCTGTTACGGGGACTTTACAGTGAGTTGCACTTCTTTGATACGATCTGCATCATACAAAGTCTCCATCAGAGTTCTTTATATTCCCCATCTAACTTGTATTTCAGACAGATGTTATATTATTGTTGTACTCATTAATAGATGATCATGCACTTGTGACACCAAGTTTTTGGGGTTCTTACGGCATTGTTCATTATTGTAGTTTGTTTAAATATCATCACTTATCCTATAAATTATATTTCATACTCTTTAATTAATGAAAAATATGATTTCAAATACTAAAATGAGTAATTAAGTTAATCATTCACCATTGGCTTGCGTCACGGTGGTGTTAGGCGTCATCACGACCTTAGTGAATTTTGGGTCGTGATAGTACCAACATGATTTAAACCTCAGCATATGAATTGTTAATCTTTGAAAATGAAATATGATTGATGTAAAGATCATTGTCATGACTTTTCGACTCAATTATTGGCTCTTTGATTCAGTAAATAGTCTCTTAGGCTATATGTGACTTTTTGAATTCGTTGGTTTCAATTGGATTTGGGATTTGTATTCCACTCGAGTTTTCATGTGCCATGTGTGGAGTGATATATTATGAGTTCTTTTGCATCATTTGTAGCCTCGAACTTGCCTGCAATGTGCGTCAAGGTGAAATCCTAGACTAACTTGGTTTGAAAAATGATGTTAGGCCTTCCTTGGACCGTTATTATGCCTTAAATTTCCTACCCTTGCATATTTTTCCTAGTCAACCCTTTTTTGAGCCTTTAAACTTTTTCTTTGGCAACCATGTAACAAGATTTAACCCTTCGTTCTTTAGTAATCTATCTTTTGGCATCCCACCTCCCTAAGGACTTTGAAAGTGTAAACATAGGCTAAAAGCCTAAGTTTGGGGCTGAAGGTTGGAAAAGTTGTGACGTGGAAGTTGCTTAAAAGGTTAAAGGTAAATAAAAAAGATATTTGAGAAAAAGAAAGGAAAAATAAGGAATTGTGAATAAATGGAAGACTAGGTGATGAAATGAAAAATGAAGAAAGGGTGGAAAAGTTCTTGATACACGACCTAGTTCATGAGTATTGTTGACGTATCTTGACAAGAGAACATAAGTTTTGGAACTAGGGTTCTTGCATACACACTTGGGTCTTGAAGATTTGAAGCTTTTGGTTGAGAATTCCTTACCCATTGATGTTTATTTATTCATTTCCTTGCTTTGTATTGAATATCTAAGTGTGTAGTATTTTTTCCAACACTTGAATCTTATTTATGGAAGTATTCATATTTAAATGTGGATTAAATATCTTGTTGTGCTTATGTATTGAACGATTTTTATTTAGTATGAATTGAGTTTATTATTTCTTTAATTATTCTTGTTCTTTAATGTTTCCAAAGGGAATATCTAACCCTACGACTCGCCCATTTTCTTTGAATTAATTCTAGAAAAGATAATTTGAGGTTGGGAAAGATTAATTAACAAGAACTTGAGGCTTTAACCCTGACTTTATAGATTCTACCTAGGGATAGGATTGAACTACTTGTAGCCATATTCGGGTGTGCTTAATCTCTTAATTGTTTAAGGGATAATTCAATTAGAAAGTCTTGTTAGTCTTCAGAAGAAGCTAAAATAGATTTAGTACCCCGAGACTAATTAACATAAACTCGCTCATATTTGTAAAATCGTGAAATACATTGGAATGTTACTTAATTCTCATTGCACTCATGCTTGTAGCCATTGATCATTTTACTTACTTTCTAGGTTAGTTTATATTTTTGCAATTAGTTATAAATATTTTGTCAAAACGTTTCTAAGTGTTTGGCTTAGCATAATAAGTGATAATTCTCTTACACGCCTAACGCCTACATATTATTCTCTGTGGGATTCGACCCCGACTCATAGTTAGGTAAATTATATTGCATGCGGCCGTGTCCATTTACTTTTTAGTAGTGGATTTCGACGTCACCCGGCATGGCTAAGGTCACAGTATTGGTGTGACACTCCAAGATAGCATGTTATGATGACAACCAGTCCATGCCTAAGATAACATCAAAGTCCACCATGCTGAGTAAAAAACATCTACCCTCGTCTCATAACTCTCGATGGAGACTACACACGAATAGTAAACACGGTCTACCATAATAGAATCCCCCACAGGCGTAGACACATAAACATGCGCACTAAAGGAATCATAAGACACATCCAGATATGAAGGAAAAAAGGATGGCATATATGAATAAGTAGAGGCCGGATAAAATAAAATGGATGCATCGAAGTTGAACCGTAAACTAGAATAAGTTGAACCGTAAATAAGTTGAGGGATGTCTAACACCTTCCTCTAGAGATAAGTTGAACCGTAAACTAGAATCTCAATGGTTTCACAGATCATAATCAAAGTGTACATTCATAGTATAGTATAGGTGTCCTAGTGCACCTTGAATACTAGGTGGAAACTCTAAACTGCAAATAATCTTGTAGAGTACTATAAGTAGTATGGTGTTTTTTACTTGTGCAAAATAGGGTGCAACAGTCTATATTACATAGAAAACATATACCAGAATACATGTATACGAACAATGGATGTTAAATTACATACTCATGGACTGATAAAGAGTTACACGTTAAGGTATATGTATGTGCGAAGTGTGCTACCACAACTCAGATTAGGCAGATATGCCACAAAATAGCAATTATTATGTTTGAATAGGAAATTAACCTACACATGATCTCTAGCATGATTCAAGAAGCTCATGAAAGGGTACAGACATATGAAACACCATAGCAAGAAGTATAGTATCCAATACAAGGCATAACACAACCTAATGACTACCTTGAACATGGATAAAATACGGTGCACATATATATGCTCATCCCTCTGCATGTGCGTCACCCTTGACATGTAGCCATCATCAACAATTCAAGCAACTAGTGCTTCAAACCAAGGCTAGGCAAGACTTACCTTAAACAAGCCAAATCAATACTCCAAAAATACCTTCCCTCGCAAAAAAGTCTTCAAACGGCTCGAATCTAGCCAAAAATAACTCAATAGCGTCAAACAAAGCTACAAGAATCAATTGCAAACAATAAGCTTCAATCTTTATTCAATTCCCAAAAAGTCAACCTAGGCCCACATGGTCAAAACCTAAGTCAAGGGGTAGATTCCGACTACTCATAACCCCATGAGTCCAAATATGTGATTAAATTCTAGAACCAAGTCCAAATTGACCTTCAAATTCTCAATTTTACTCCCTCAAGTTATAGGAAACCCCCCAAATTTTCCTCAAAATTTCATGTTTTTAGGTGTAGAAATCCATGTACATTCTGGAAATAATACCAAAATTGTGTAGAAATCACTTGCCCCAAAGCCTTGTATAAGAATCTCCAAGCCAAAATCGATTCTCCCATGTCTAGGGTTCAAAAATATGAAAGAATGGCTAAAATTCCAAAATTTATCACTTAAAAGCACTACACAAGGATACCCTTCGTGAATGTAATGCGTGCCTCGTGTTTGCGAAGTACAACTGCTTCTACCCCAGAAATACCCAGTGCATTCCATCCTTGTGAACACGGTGCACAAATTCTACCTCCCTGCGTGAGGTGACGAGCGTATATGCATGCACCAAGGTTATACCATGTTTGGGGGTAGATTTTAGGCCTCTTCATGCCTTGTTTGTTTCATGATCTATTGTAACATGTTCTTTTATTCGTATGACTACTTGAGCTTTCTTATTCATGTTAGAGATCATGTCTAGGTTTTTTATACTTTATCTGAACATGATGGTTATTCGCATGTTAGATTACACGTTATAGCTGTAGTCATACATTGTATATGTACATATACCCCTGCATGTTTATCTCTCTTGTTCATATGCACATATAGATACTATTATCTCGTGCTTATATGCTTACATTCTTGCGTATGGTAATTCTATATTGAGTGAGTTGTGGCATATGAGTTATCTATGCGAGTTCAGACAATTTTAGGACGTAATTTGTTCGTGCAAGTTGAGATGATCATAGCATGCGATTTGTCCGTACGTTAGGTATGCTGATCACGTTCATACTTTACGTGAGGATAAGGATACATCTCCCTAGCATCGCCCTCCAATATTTCTCTTTTGGTGGCATACATGCGGTTTAACACTGGGGTATCAGGTCACTGGGAGTGCCGATTATTGTAAAGTTCTAGTCTTTATCATGCATAGACATTCTAGACTCATATAGGAGTATTCATGCATATTGATGCATTTTACATATGTATGGGACTTGTTAACAGGTTGTTGGACATTTGGAGGATATTGGATTGATGTAAGGTTTGCGCCTTTATCATGCATAGATATTCTAGACTCGTGTAGAAGCATTCACATTAATGCTATTTGTTGTATATCTCCTTTACATGCGAATTTTCTGCATTTATATATATATATGACCTTGTTATTTACCCCAAAAAAGCATACTTAACATCTGCGTCTTTGACTGTGCACCTTATTATTGATATCCGTTATTTCTTGGGTATTTTTCTGCTATTGTATATACTTTTTTCTGTTATTGTATATACTTATGAACTGTAGATGTTATATAAGGTGAGTATCTTTTCACTTAAACCCCATCATTATTTTCTTTGAGATTGGTCTTGATACTTTTTGAGTACATGACATCACTTGTACTCACATTACACTTCTACATCTTGTGTGCAGATTTTGGAGCTGAGTTGCTGTAGACTTTAAAAGCGAGCATTGCAGATATATCAGAGTTCAAGTTAATAGCTGTTATTTAATCATGGTAGCCTAGAATCTTGTATTTCTATTTATGTATATTGAAATAGATGGTATAATTTCTCATATCAACGTTGTATTTCTGTTCTTAGTTGCTTATGAATTGTGACACCAATTCTTGGGGTATTTTGTATTAATTTCGTGTTCTTATTTCATTAAATTGTGGATTGTGTTTAATGTTAGTTCATTCACCTGCCAGATTAGATTAGGTGTCATCACGATATGGTGGGATTTGGATACGGGTTGTAGTCGGGGTCTAGGTCTTGGTCGCAGTCCGGTATCGAGGTCATATCGGGTGTTGGAGGTTAAGTTAGGGCTCAATGGTTGGAGATGTGGGTCGGAAGGGGATCAAGGGTCAGGCACGTTAGTGAGGGGTCGGGTTGAGGGTGAGGGTGAGATTATAGGCTAAGGTCATCTTAGGGGTCAAGGATCAAGGTCGGGTCGATGTGGTTGTAGGTGGAGTCGGGGTTAGATTTTCAATCGAGGTGGGTAGGCTCGAGGTTAGCGGTGGTTGTCGGGATGGTTAGGGGTATGTGAGTGTTGGGTGGGGGAGTGAGGAGTTGGCTCGATCGGGAGGTGGAGGTGGCAGGGGTTAGTCTGGGTTGTGCGCATGGAAAAGTAAGTGGGGTGAGGGATGCAGGTTTGAGGACATTAAGGTTGGAGAGCTTCAGAAAATATTTTCTCTACTTTTATTAGGAAAACCATTTTCCTCTAATTAAAATGAGTTTTTAAGGAAAATATTTTTTAACACATTCAAGCCAAAGAAACATGAAAAAATTAAAAAATATTTTTTGATAACACACCCTAAATTTGCAAATAATAGTGCCAAAAAACAAATGTTATAAATAAAATTTTATTTATGGTGAATATCTATATTTAGAGAGATTCTAGGGTTTATTACTTGGTGGCTAAGTCACTCTCTCCCTATAAATAGACGGTTATATTCCATTGTAATTCATCCCAAAAAATTCAATAAGAATTCTCTCTCTACTTTTCTCTGTAATACTATTCTTCTTCTTTTATTATTTTATAACACGTTATCAGCACGAGACTCTAACCAATTGAGTAGAAGCTTTGGGATTGAGCATAATGATTGTCAATTGTTCCATGAACTTCCTTCAGGAATAAATTCTGGATTGAAGGTAAGTATTTTACCTTATTTTTTTCTTTCAAATTCTTGAATTCTAAAATTTGATTTTATAGACAAGCAAAGACAACAAAATTTGATTATAACTCTGATAGAGTTTGTAAGAAATTATAACCACTCGAATTGGTAAAATTTCTCTGTCTTGCCATAATCAAATTCATGTATGAATGTGGGCAAAAAGAATTGAAAACTCGTCCCATTGAATTTGCTCCATTCTCATTCCTATATGAAAATGTGATAACAGTATGTGATAAGTCTGAAAGAAGACAATACTATCAATGTATCAATGGATGTGGACGTGGCAATATACGAAATTATAATCGTCATCATTGTGATAATGAGAATAATAAGGATTCTCAAAATAATCCTTTATTCTGTGAAAGTAATATTTATCATCGATTTGACATGAGATTTTATAAAGCACATATAAATGATAATGGTCCATTCATGATGTGAATGTGACAACATCTGATTTATGAATACATACTCATTATTGAAAGAATACGAACGTACTAGTGGTAGTGAATATACCACACTCACCTCTAGAAGGAGGTTTGAGATGATATAAGAAAATAATGTCATTATTATGGCATGAATGGTTATTGGTCATGTTGATAATAGGCTATATAGTTGTTATTTACGCCATAATTGCTCATGCTTTCTTGTTGTTTGTAATGTAAGTTGCCAATAAATGCTTTAATTGATGTTATTTGGTTTCGCAGGGAATATAAGATGTGAGAAACCAAAATGAAGTTTTTAGAGGCAATAACGTGAAGAAAACACCCACTCAAGAAGTACCCAAACACAAAAGAGCAAAAAGAGAAGGAATGCGGAGACTGAAGGCCAAACAGTGCTCCCCGCGGTTGCCATCGTGGTCCGCGCCGCGGTTGGAGGCAGAGTGCACTGCGGTCAGTACCACGGTCGATGCCGCGGCCACGGCGGCCTGTTCCAAACTTAGAAATTCGAGGGGTCAAAGTGCAAATTCAGGAAAACTTTTTGTAAAACCCTTATAAGGAGTAGAAACTCGCCCAAGATAGGTTAGGCTTGTTTAGAGATTACTTTGGCAAGACAGACAAGTGTGAGAGATCACCCAAGAACATGATAGTTCATCATCTCTTTTATTTTTCTTGCAATTTTCCATGATGAATATTTTCGTAGTTTATCTTTACGATATTTAGTCTAAGGTTTTGATGGAACCTATTGAAGGATAAACTTCTTGATTATGTTAATATAGTTTACTAGTTAATCTCTATTTGTTCAACTACGTATTTGTTGTAGTTAATTGACATGATCCTCAATTAGCTGCACCTATTTAGTGTGCATAACTCGGGAGAGAGTGCATATTTAGGTAATTATTGAACAACACCACTCCCAAAGTATAAGAGGGATCTATAACTGCGGGTTGAAAGGTGGGATTAGGGATAACGAAGCCTTGGGTGTAATCTAAAGTGAGCTGTAATAAAAAAAGTCAGCTAGCGTAACTCGGGAGAGTGCGTCTAGTAAATTATCGTGATTACTCGAGAGAGATTTACGGTAAAAAGAGTGCTCATGATTGATAGCGATATTTTGGTGAATCTATATGAAATATAACCGGAAGGGATTCCATCAATAGGGGAAATCACTACCTTAGAACCTTCTCATTATTGTTTACAACCCAAGCATATTTAGTTTACAGTTGTTTATTTACTTTCAATCTTAGTTATTAGAGATACCATCAACTATTATTTACAACGTCTGGGAAAGTTGATTCTAAAGAATTTAGTAAGTCCGACAAAAGTAATTGATAGGTTAGTTCTCTATGGATTCGACTCTGGGCTTAAATACTCATGTTATATTTGCAACGTCCACTTAGTCCTTTTTATAAGGCATAGTTGGGCATGATCAAATTTTGGCACCGTTGTCGGGGAATTAACGGTGTTATCAATTACAATTGAAAGAAGTACAAAAATTCTTAGTGTAGTCAGTTTTCTCTATACCCAATTTTTACATTGAAATTTTAACGTTTGATGACTTGGTTGCACAGGTGCATGCCTAGAAACTCATCGAGATCAAGTGAAGTATTAGAAGTATTATCAGATCCCGAGAAAGTTTTCAAGGCTTTGAATTGGGCCAACCGGAAAAACAAACAACAACCAACAACTGCACAATTCGAAACAATCATGGGAGATAACCAGGAAAACCCAGGAGTTCCAATAGTGCCAGAGGCTGCTCTCTATGATTGGGCATAACCCACATCTGAGAATCTATCCACAGCGATAGTAGTCCCGCAGATACAGGATGAGTCATTCCAAATCATAAATAACATGCTGCACTTGTTGCAGAATAAGGGACTATTTTCGAGGTCACAAGTTGAAGATCCTCAGCAACACTTGAAGAATTTCTTGTCTATCTGCAAAACACAAAGGCAACCCAATGTAACTCTGGAAGCAATCAAGTTGTTATTGTTTCCATTCTCGGTGACAGGAGCTGCCCAGACCTGGCTGAATTCACTCCCTATAAATTCTATAGCAACGTAGGATGAACTAGTCAAGCAATTCCACAACAAGTTCCACCCACCCAACAAGACTGCTCAACAAATTGATGAGATTTTGAGCTTTAAACAGAGACCGATGGAAACTTTGCATGAAACATGGGAGCGTTTTAAAGGGATGCTGGTCATATGTCCACAACATGGTATTCCAGATCTAATGTTGGGGCAACAGTTCTACATGGGAATGTCAAATAGCGTAAAAACCATTGTTGATGCTTTCGCTGGTAGGGCATTCTTGAGCAAAACATGAGAGAGGGCCAGAGTCTGCTTGACAAGATAGCAGAAAATTCGGGATGGATAACCAGAAATGCACCTATCACTCCAATGGTGCAATCAGTGCCTTTAGATATTCTATGGCTGAAAATATGGCTACCTTATTGACACAGATGAGCATACTCACCAAAAAGGTGAAAGAGTCAGGGCAGAAACTACCGGTACATATTGTCGATACTACTAATGGGGGCTTGTGCGCATCTTGCATTAGTCAGCCAGTTGGTAATTAGTGGAATGCATAACACAATCATCATCACTACCCTGAAGACATGAACTATGCGTGTAATTATGGCGGCCAGAGACAGGGCGGTCAGAATTGGGGTCCACAAAATCAGCAGTACAGGCCAGCACAGCCACAGTTAGGGGTGTACATAGGTCGGGTTGTTTCGGATTTTACAATTACCAAATCAAACCAATTGTGTCGGATTATTAAATCTAAAGACCAAACCAAACCAATAAAACTCGGGTTTTTCACTCTCGATTTTTCTCGGGTTTTCGGGTTATTCGGGTTTTTTTGGTTTTTTTTCCCGTAAAATTTTCGTAGAACAAAACATATAAATTATGCTCAAAATATTTCTTTAGTCCTAGTAAGATACAACTATATAAAGTATTTTCCAAGAAAATAATACAAAATATGATATGTCATGGCATTATCCTAAAATATTCAACAATAAAGACAATAAAATTATGTAATATAAATATTGCTAATTAAAAAGCCATAATAAAAATAAACATAATCTAAGATTACTAAATCATGCTAAAATAAGGGAGTATTAAATACATGACTAAATGCTAAAGAAAAAATAAAAATAGGTTATGCATTTTTATCTAAATTATTGCAAAACAAAACATAGATATTCAATACATTCTCGTTCGTAATATTGAATTAAATGTCTTTTGTTAGCATTAATATTGATTTGATTTTGGTTTGGGCTTTTGTTAGCACTATTTAATTTACTAATGTTAATGGCTATAAAACTTATTGGAACATTCAAAAGTTCTAAGTCCAACCTTGAAATAATACCTCAAAAAATAAAATTATGAAATCTTGAAATATTTATAAATTACATCACAATAAGTATATTTATATATTAAATATATCTATAATTTCTATATATGTAATGTCGGTTTGGTTTGGTTTCGGATTGACTTTCTTTAGTTAAAACCAAACCAAACCAATTATGTTCGGGGTTTTTTTTCCAACACCAAATAAAATTAAACCATCCCATAGTCGGGTTTTTTTTTCTCGGTTTGACTCGGATTATCGGGTTGGTGCGGTTTGTCGGTTTTCTTTGTACACCCCTAGCCACAGTTCAACACTGGCAACATGGGAGGTATGAGACCCCCCAACAATATGTCACCTTACCTACGACCACAGGGATACAATAATCAGAATCAGCAGCAGGGGTATCACCCACCTCAGCAGCAGCATGGTGGAAGGCAGGAAGATGGGTTTGCTAGACTTGAAGCAATGATACAACAGGTTATTGGGTCTAATGCAAAAATTAATAAGAGAGTCGATGCACATGATGCAGCAATCAAAAATATTGAGGTACAGGTGGGCCAGATTTCGATGTCTCTGAACAATCATCCTCATGGGACACTACCTGCAGACACCCAGATAAATCCAAAAGATCAGGGACCGAAGCAGTTGATGGCGGTGAGTCTATGTAATGGCAGAGATCTGGATGTAGAGCAAGAAAGGGCTCGAGAAGCTAGACAGGCTGAGACACTCATACCAGTGTCCATCGAGCTGGATGAATCTACGAAACTGACAGAGGTGACAATCTATAATGCTCAAGAAGAAAATAGCATTCAGAATGAGACCGAGAAAGAAGCTGAAATAGTCCAGGAGCCAGTAGTTGATGTAGCAGCTGATAAAGATCAGTCCCAATTAATTGGGAAGAAGAGACCACCTGCACCCTTCCCCTAGAGGCTGGCTAAGTACAAAAAGGAGGAGCAATACAAGAAGTTCTTTGACATGCTAAAGCAAATCCAGGTAAATATACCATTGATTGAAGCTTTGAAGGAGATGCCTGGGTATGCAAAAATGATGAAGGACTTGATGTCCCGAAAGTTTGATTTCCAAGACTTGGCCACAGTTACTCTTACTCAGACATGTAGTACAGTGGTGACTAAACCAATTGCGGAAAAGCTGTCTGATCCATGGAGCATTACAATTCCATGCACTATTGGTAATTTTACTTTTGTTAAGGCACTATGTGATCTAGGGGCCAGCATCAATCTTATGCCCCTAGCAATTTATAAGAGGTTGGGCATTGGAAGAGCTAGACCCACCTCTATGTTGTTGCAGCTGGCTGACAAGATGGTGAAATGACCCTCTGGAATCCTAGACGATGTGTTGATTCAGGTAGGGAAATTTATGTTCCCTGCAGATTTCGCGATCCTAAACTGTAAGGTAGATGAAGAGATTCCCATAATTTTGGGAAGACCGTTCCTGGCCACGGGGAGAGCTCTAATTGATTGNTAGAAGAAGGAGTCTAAGTCGCGCCTGATTCGTTGGGTGCTACTGTTGCAAGAATTCGACCTCGAAATTCGTGATTGTAAGGGCACAGAAAATCAAGTCGCTAATCATATATCACGACTTGAAGGAACTGAAAAATCAGTCGAGGTCGAAGAGATCCTGGAAACCTTTCCAGACGAGCAGCTGCTCGCTGCTAGTCTTGAGGAAGCGCCATGGTATGCAGACTTTGCTAATTACCTGGCCAGTGGTATAGTTCCTCGTGACCTTTCATCTGTACAAAGAAAAAAGTTTTATCGTGATAGCCGCATGTATTATTGGGATGAGCCTTATCTGTTTAGAATATGTGTTAACAATATGATCCGGAGGTGTGTCCCCAAGATAGAACAATCTTCTGTTTTGCAGGCTTGTCACGCATCGGCATATGGAGGACATTTTGGNTCGTGGATGTAATTGTAGAGACTGATGATGATAAGTTGACTATTGAGGACCCCCTTGCTGCATGTCTAATGAATGTGGATGAGGTAAATGGAGATGATCTGGCGGAATGGGTGTTGGCGTTAGAGGGTAGAGGGTTCTGTGATAGAACCCTAGAGTTTGAGCCCTTGCACTTGGAAAATCGAGAAACTCCTCCAGCCAAGATATCCATCGAAGAACCACCANACACCCTTATGGGTGAAGGGCTGCAATGAATGTCAGTGTACTGGGAACATTTCCCGTCGCCACGAGATGCCCATGAACTCGATTCAAGAGGTGGAAGTGTTTGATGTCTGGGGGATTGACTTCATGGGACCCTTCTTCAGCTCCTTTGGCAATAAATACATACTTCTTGTTGTGGATTACGTGTCCAAGTGGGTAGAAGTTATTGCGTTGCCCACTAATGATGCAAGAGTGGTGGTGGGATTTTTGAAAAAGAACATATTCACTCGATTCGGGACACCACGAGCGATTATCAGTGATGGAGGCACTTACTTCTATAATAGCGCCTTCGAAAAGTTGCTTGTAAAGTATGATGTACGCCACAAGGTGGCTACCCTGTATCACCCGCAAACTAGTGGGCAAGTTGAGGTGTCCAACAGAGAGATAAAGAGTGTGTTAACCAAGACTGTAAACGCCACAAGAACTGATTGGGCGATAAAGCTAGATGATGCACTCTGGGCCTACAGAACTGCGTTTAAAACACCAATTGGTATGTCACCATATAAGTTGGTGTTTGGAAAGGCCTTTCACTTGCCAGTGGAACTTGAACATAAAGCGTGGTGGGCATTGAAGCAGCTGAACTTAGATATTGAGACTGCATGCACAACTAGAATCACTGAGTTGCATGAGCTTGACGAGTTCTGATATCTTGCTTTTGAGAGCATAAGATTGTACAAGGAAAGGATGAAGAAGTTACACGACCAGAACATTGTTGAGCGACATTTCAAACCTGGGGACATGGTATTGCTCTATAACTCAAGATTAAGGTTGTTCCCTGGTAAGCTTAAGTCAAGATGGTCTGGTCCGTTTTGAGTGATTTAAGTATTCCCTTTAGGTGCTGTAGAGATTGCCGCAGAGAAAGACTCTCGTACATTTAGAGTCAATGGGCAGATATTGAAACTATATGTGGGCATGAACGAACCAAAGGAAGGGTCTGAGATCCACCTGACTGAACCTCAGAGGTCGAGCGAGCCTTAAATATGCTCACTTGCGTCGTGTCGCGACGTTAAATCAGGCGCTGCATGGGAGGCAACCCATGAATATGTTGTAAGTGTAGTATGTAACTTCGTGTGTAAAAAAAAAAATGCCAACCGCGACCGCAGCCAGAATCGCGGCAAAACCGCGGTAGACACTGCCTGGTGACGAAATTCACCACGGTCGCGGCTCGGACCGCGGTTCGACTGCGGAAATCACTGGGGGGTAAATAAATCCTCCACGACCATGGCGCGACCGCGGTCGGGTACCAGGCGTGAATTTTTTTATTTTTTTTTATTTTCATTTTCTTCCTACTTCTTCTCTCTTTAGTTTAAGTTAAAACAAAAAAACAACATAATAACCCCCCCCCCCC
>MU767832.1:51597-88079 GCA_026770625.1 Nicotiana glauca
TAATGTTGTTCTAATGTAGTGTTTGTGATAGGATTTTGTTTTGATTAGTTTTACTTCTTCCTTTTAGTGTAATTTCGTTTTTAGTATATATTTGGTGAAGAGGCCGTGTTTTGTTTGTTTGGAATGGTGTTGTTGGTGGGTGATAGTTTAGACCAAGTGTGGGGTGTGTGGGTGTAGTGACGATTTGAATTGGGGATGTTTTCTTGATTCCCTTGGGCCATGAATGTGAAGTTAACTACCTTTCCTACAAGGTGTTTGGGAAATTGCCTCAATGGAGTTATAAGGAGAGGTTGTGACATGGTTGTGGTGAAGTCTGAGTAACCACCCATAGTCACACATTTTAAGCTCACCCTAATTCGTGTTTAACTGTTTTGATAGGTAATATGAGTTCTTCACGTAAGAGATGGAACACCGGGTCATCTGCTAGTGGCCTAGGAGACTCCTCACGAGCTAGGGGCCAAACCAATGCACAAAGGTTTGATAGCACTCGGTTCGTCTCTGAAGCAGCTGAGACAAGGTACAATCAAAAACTTGCAAAGAAGTTACTCCATGAAGTCCATATAGATAGGAATGCATTGGTGCAGGAGTGCCCCAACATGTTTAATGAGCTAAGGATGTGTCGGCTGGACATTTTCTTTGAGACTCCTGAGGAGGCCAACATTCTGCTAGTGCGGGAGTTTTATGCAAACCTGCCGGAACATGGCCGGGGTTGTGACTGTGCGCAACACCCAGGTTAATGCGTCCATGGAGGTCATCCACATAGCTTATAACCTCCCCATATTTACGGGTGACGATCACTACGTCATGGCTAGTCACCCGCCGGTTGATTGGGATAGAATTCTAGCGATCATCGGTATACCTAGCAGAATGCCTACATGGGTAGCACAACCAATGACTCTACACTCCAAGTCCCTCACTTGGGAGGCCAAATGTTGGCTCACCGTCATTACCACTCGGTTGCTACCATCCAGCAATACTACCGATGTAAATGGGCCACGGGCCGCTATGATCTACTGTTTCATGACTCACCAAAGGTTTGATGTCGCCCGAGTCCTCTATGAAGAAATGTTCATCCGATCTCCCAAACTGATCAAATGCCACCACTTCCCTTCACTTATCACCCGTCTATGCCGCATTGCTAATGTTCCTGAGAACTCTCGAGTTGATGGGAAATTGCCTATAAAAACTCCTTTTTGGGCCAAAAAAATTGGACAAGAGGGATGAAGGCCGGTACAACTCAGTGATGACTCGTCTAAAGATGATGCTGATAATGCTGCAGCTACTGAGATCACATCCCCTCCTAGAGAAGACGAGGCAGGCTCCTCACAGCCATGCCGGAGCACTCGCATGGCTGGTTGGGAACAGGAAATGACTGAACTGCGGACCTCCATCGCTGGCTTGGGTACCCGCATTGATGTTGTGGCTGACCGACAGGTGAAGTCAGAAAAAAAGTTCATGGGCTGGTTGAGAGCTCTGGGTCGCGCCTACCACGTGAACCTAGACACAGTTTCAGATCAAGAGTGACCCTTCAGGGAAGTTCCTTTACCTTACTGTTTTTTTTTATTTGTTAAGCCATGGGGACATGTCTTATTTTTAAGTGTGGGGTGGGGGAACTTCGTTGTATGCAGTACTTGTGAATATTATCTGTTAGTTGCTTTGTGTTTTGTGTTAGTTGGCATTAGGAATGGAGCAGCAGTTGTTTCGTTTTAGAAAGTTAAAATAGAAGCGACTTGTCCCGAAGATGGATCTCTTTCGGCGGGGTTCTTGCGGGACTAAGTCGAGAAAAAAAAAATATAAAGACTCTTCCTAATGACGGACTCTTTAGATAATTTTCTTGAGGGAAGCTAGTCTAAAGAAAACACCAAAATGATTTTTTATTTTTTAGGTAGTGTAGTAACTCCCCCTTGGTTTTTCTTTGGGCCACGGTTCTTTTCAAAGGGTTTAGCTAGAACCGGGTATAGGTAGATTTTTTTTAGGTTAGGATTAATGGGCGAAGAGCTGAAGTTTGAAGAAGAAAAAAACCCTTAGCATTCGTACACCTGAACACGATAGACGCTAGAGTGTAGCACTTAGCTTCAAGGGTTGAATCTTGTTTGAGTGCCTTAAAAATTGTATGTTTGTACCTATCTTGAACACTAGAAAGAGAATGTCTTGATAAACTAATCTGGAGTGAGTCATGTGCCATGTGGGTGTGAGGATTATTGTATTCCATGTTGTACGTTTGATGCCTAGAACTTGCCATGTGTGTTTGCAAAGCGAAATAGTAGATTTATTCTGTTTTAGAAGTGATATAGGCATTTCTTTGTTGAGCCAGACATATAAAGTGAACCCACCTGAATGCATTACATCTTAGTTAACCCCGTTGAGCTTATAAGCCTTTTTCTTTGGCAACCACATTACAAGTCTTACCCATTTGTTTGAATTAACCATCTATTTGAACCTTTTCACCTCTCATGAGCACTATAATGGTATTGAGATTATGCAAAAACAAAAGTGTGGGGTGGTGGTTTGGTTTTTGAAGTGGAACCATGGAAATAGAGAAAAGGTGCAGAAGGTGAAGCGTAAAAAGAGAAGCACCACGAAAAATAAAATCATATATTTTGTAGTGATTAATAAGTGGTAGCTTGTACAAATTGCACCTAATGTATGGGGATATTTAAATGAATGCGGTGGAGTGTTGGCTTAGAAAATGACGATCTTGAAGTTCAATTTAATTATATTAAAAGTGCTTAGGGAGGTTAGTCACTATATCCAAATGTATCCTACCCATCCCTTAGCCTACATTACAACCAAATAAAGTCCTATTGATCTTAAACTGAGTGGGGCTCAATTAGTCGAGTACTACACTAGGGGCAAGACTATGGTGTATCTTTGTGGAATGTGAATGTTTCTTTTGGAGAGTGAGTGAATTCTGTCTGTTTGAGTTCCTAATTGTTATCACTATCATTATAAATATGGAACTACTCTCTTGTGTGATGTGAGGGCATGTGATTCACAAAGGAAAAGTGCATCTTGACTATTGTGTAGAGTGGTTTGAGTAAGTGCAAATGTTGCAGGGTACGAAAAACATGATTCTTGAGGTAAAAACTGCTCACTACTAGGTGTAACTCTTGTAAAATATTCATGGTGTGAGTCGTTGAGGGAAAAGCATAGGGAATGAATTTTTATGGAGTGTGGTGAATTGCTCGAGGACTAGCAATAATTTAAGTATGGGGTGTTGATAATAGGCTATATAGTTGTTATTTACGCCATAATTGCCCATGCTTTGTTGTTGTTTTGTAATGTAAGTTGCCAATAAATGTTTTAATTGATGTTATTTGGTTTCGCAGGGAATACAAGATGTGAGGAAGCAAAATGAAGTGTTTAGAGGCAATAACGTAAATAAAACACCCACTCAAGAAATACCCGAACACAAAAGAGCAAAAAGAGAAGGAACGCGAAGATTGAAGGCCAAACAGTGCTCCCAGCGGTTGCCACCGCGGTCCGCGCCGCGGTTGGAGGCAGAGTGCACCGCAGTCGGCACCGCGGTCGACGCGGCGGCCTGTTCCAAACTCAGAAATTCGAGGGGTCAAAATGTAAATTTGGGGAAACTTTTTATAAAACCCTTATAAGGAGTAGAAACTCGCCCAAGATAGGTTAGACTTGTTTAGAGATTACTTTGGCAAGACAGACAAGTGTGAGAGATCACCCAAGAACATCATAGTTCATCATCTCTTTTATTTTTCTTGCAATTTTCCATGATGAATATTTTCGTAGTTTATCTTTACGTTGTTATGAGTATCTAAATACTTTAGTCTAAGGTTTTGATGGAACCTATTGAATGATGAACTTCTTGATTATGTTAATATAGTTTGCCAGTTAATCTCTATTTGTTCAACTACGTGTTTGTTGTAGTTAATTGACAGGATCCTCAATTAGCTGTGCCTATTTAGTGTGCATAACTCGGGAGAGAGTGCATATTTAGGTAATTGTTGAACAACACCACTCCCAAAGTATAAGAGGGATCTATAACTGCGGGTTTAAAGGCGGGATTAGGGATAACGAAGCCTTAGGTGTAATCTAAAGTCAGATGTACTAAACAAAGTCAGCTAGCATAACTCGGGAGAGTGCGTCTAGTAAATTATCGCGATCACTCGATAGAGATTTACGGTAAAAAGAGTGCTCATGATTGATAGAGATATTTTGGTGAATCTATATGAAACATAACCGGAAGGGATTTCATCAATAGGGAAAATCACTACCTTAGAACCTTCTCATTATTGTTTACAACCCAAGCATATTTAGTTTACAGCTGTTTATTTATTTTCAATCTTATTATTAGAGATACCATCAACTATTGTTTATAACGTCTGGGGAAGTTGATTCTAAAGAATTTTGTAAGTTCGACAAAAGTAATTGATAGGTTAATTCTTTGTGGATTCGACTCTGGGCTTAAATACTCAGGTTATATTTGCAACGTCCACCTAGTCCTTTTTATAAGGCATAGTTGGGCGTGATCACACGTACCTATTGTACGCCAAAATATTTTGATAATGTGATTATTAAAGAATAACAATAATGCAAGAAACAAATCTTGCATATAATTTTGACCATGACTATAATGGTATAACTTTCTCTTTAAAAGAGATATTCACCATATGATGTTGATGAATATGTGGTAGTACAAAATTAATTGAGAGCTTTGGAAGAGCCAATTATTATTATTTTGGAGAAAATTGATTATCAATAAGACGTTGTGTTGTAGTAAGTGTCAAAGAAACTTATTGAGTTTCTAAAGTATTCGCGAAAGCGGTTGGTCATACTCAGACTATAAATAAAGGAAAGATTTAATATCTTATATTACTATAAATTATAGCGGAATAATATATATGTGAAAAGCTACCCGCTTTATTCTCTAGTTTGTACTACACAAACAAAAGAATGCCACAATAAAGAGAAGTTTATTGATATAAAAACTCATATCATAATAAACTTAGAGTTTATTGATAATTGCACACATCATGGTGTAAATATAAAGTTTATCAATATTGATAATTTATTCAGTTGGTATAATTGGTTTACCCATATCAATTTAAGTATGATATTCAAAAATATAAGAGAATTGACATGAGTAAATATTAAAGAACTAGAAAGTTCTTTACGAATTTTCTTATATTGTCTGTTCTCATTAATAAATATACCAACTAAAATTGGGATTTAATCCCATTAATACTGGAAATATCAAAGGTGAATATGATCCCATTCACCTACCATATATACCAAATAAGATGCATCTATGAGATGGTTACATGTGCAATTATTATTGACTCGCAACCTGGTGTTTGCGAGGTAACTTGCTCAATAATTTAATTTCTAGATTTTCTATTCAAGAAGTTCATCTTGATAAGTTGGTTTACATCACAATTGGTTTATCAAAATAATTTATTAAGTGCCTCCACTTAATAGCTAAATTATTGCTTATGAGAACAAAGTTAGGGTTAGGAACCAAATAATTCCATCTCATTATTATTGATCTGCGGTGTATATTTTGATTAACACCATAACGCACAAAGATGAGTTCTCAAAGTTGAGGAAACAAGTTAGTTTTTCTAACATGAGGGGGAGACATGATAAACAGTTGAAAAAAGATTGTGTGGAATGAATTATCATTCGTACATCTAGATCCTCGAATAAAATAATATAAACTTAAATTTCATAAAAGAATAATTCATATGCAATATATTGCAAAGCATACCAGACGTATTTGCTGACCAAAGAAAGTAACTATATTCTCACTACAAATGCTCCTATTAGAATAAGTCCTAGGAGGACAAAGTCTATGGTATGCTTAAAGTGTATAGACAAATCGGTTTCAAATAAACTTTTCGATAAAGAAGATGAGCAAATGGGCAAATGGTCATAATAAAGGAGGCAAGTGATCTAGAGGATCACATGACATAACACTTAATAAAATCTCATGAGAGATTCAGGTACCTGAAAATATAAATGAAGGGATCTCTATGTTATGTCTTTATGAAAAAATATTGAAACTGATGTAAAATTTTTGTCGACGACATCTATGATAACGCTAAATATATATATGTGAGGATCTTAAGTCTGAAGAAACAATTCGAATAGAATTGGTTTTATATGAAAGAAATGTAGTTTTGAACATGTAGTTCAAATACTTGAAAGTATAAAGTCAATGGTATGTGCAATCAGTTTTCGATATCTTATATGTCTAGCTTGACATGAAAACTTGATATGCATCTAAAGTCTATTATATGACGTAAAAATCCTTGAAGGATTTAAATTGCTTAAAGCATATAGAATTCATGGTCATGAAGTACTATATCCTAAATGCAATTTGTGCACATATGTATCTTACTATAACTATAAACGTGATAATATGATAGCAAGAGTTTTCATCTCTATGTGAAGATATTGAACTGGCGATTCCAACAAGATCATATGAAGACAATACATCTATTAGGGATGATGATTTCAAGGTGAAACAAATTCGTTCAAGTTAATATGGCTGACTTGTTTATCAAATCTCTACCAAAGATCTTTTGAAAATGGTGCACAAGATTGGAATAGAAATGTTTAAGGATGTGAATTGATGCTCTCATCAGGGGAAATTAATACGCGTTGTACTCTTTTTCCTTTACAAGGTTTTGTACCACTCGATTTTTCTTGCAAGATTTTTAACGAGGCATCCAAAAGGCGTATTGTTAGATATGTGTACTCTTTTTCCTTCTCTAGAATTTTTTTCCCACTGGATTTTATTCTAGTTAAGGTTTTAACGAGGCACATATCTGTTGAATAGACATTCAAGGGAGAGTGTTATAAATAAAATTTTATCTATGGTGAATGTCTATATTTAGAGAGATTCTAGGGTTTATTACTTGGTGGCTAAGTCACGCTCTCCCTATAAATAGAGGGCTATATTCCATTGTAATTCATCCCAAAAAATTCAATAAAAATTCTCTATCTACTTTTGTCTGTAATACTCTTCTTTTATTATTTTATAACAGAAGAAGAAAAAAGATACTATTATAGAATAAAGGGAAATTACTAGCTATGTCCATTTATAAGTAGCTCATTACAAAAATTGGCCAATTGATAAAATATTACTAATATTAGCCAAATTAGCCAATTAGTTATTTGTAGCAAAAAAATATCAATTTTTTGATTTATTTTGAGTGAGTGCTATTAGAATAGATTGGGCATAACTTAAGGAGATTGAATCTCAGTTTTGGAATGATTTGGTGAGGTTTTGAGGTGGTTTGAATTGATAATTCGAAGTAAAAACTGAACATGAAAAAAATGATATGTGTATCACACTATGTATCATTTGTGTATCACATATGTATCATATTTGTATCAATTCTGTATCACATGTATATCCATGTATACCTGTGTGTGAGATACATGCGTGATACATGTTTGATACATGTGTCGCAGAAGACCTTTTTGAACTCGATTTAATTACGATTTTTGATACAAAACCAATCCAAATCACCTCCAAACTTCCTCAAATTTTTTATATTGACTTATTGGTGGTGGAATGAAGTGGTAAAAGGTAAAGTGGAAGCAAAGAAGGAGGCGTACCGGTCGTTAGTGGGGAACATAGGCGAGGAGGAGAGGCGGGCGTGCTTAGAGAGGTATAAAGTAGCTAGGAAGGAAGCGAAGCTGGCGGTCACGGAGGCTAAGACTGCGTCTTATAGTCGTATGTACGAGGAACTAGGGGGAAAAGGCGGGGAGAAGAAGTTATTTCGGCTAGCAAAGCTGAGAGAGAGGAAAGCTCGAGATTTAGACCGAGTGAGATGCATCAAGGACGACGATGGTAGAGTATTGATGGAAGATTCCCAAATTAAGAGGAGGTGGCAGACATACTTTCAAAAACTTATTAACGAAGTAGGGGATCAGGATATTGTGCTCGGTGAATTGGAGCATTCCGAGAGTCACAGTGACTCTAGGCACTGCAGGCGTATCAAGGTTGAGGAGATCGCGAGAGTTGTGAGTAAGATGGGTAGGGGTAAAGCGATCGGGCCTGACGAGATTCCGGTAGAATTTTGGAAGTGTGTGGGGAAAGCAGGTTTGGAGTGGTTGACTATATTATTTAATGTTATTTTTAAGGCGAAGATGATGCCGAAAGAGTGGATGTGGAGTACGATGGTCCCACTGTATAAAAATAAGGGTGATATCTAGAGCTGTAACAATTATAGGGATATCAAATTACTGAGTCATACCATGAAAGTATGGGAGAGGGTGGTCGAAGCAAGGTTGAGAATGACGGTGTCCATTTCTGACAACCAGTTTGGTTTCATGCCGAGTCGTTCTACTACAGAAGCTATACACCTTGTTAGGAGGTTGGTTGAACAGTACAAGGATAGGAAGAAAGACCTGTACATGGTGTTTATTGACCTAGAAAAAGCGTATGATAAGGTTCCTAGAGAAGTTCTTTGGAGAAGCTTGAAGGCAAAAGGCGTGCCGGTTCCCTACATTATGGCGATTAAGGACATGTATGATGGGGCGAAGACTCGGGTTAGGATAGGAATATGAGACTTTGAGGATTTTTTGGTTGTTATGGGGTTACACCAAGGTTTTGCGCTCAGCCCGTTCCTATTCGCCCTGGTGATGGACACGTTGACACATCACATTCAAGGGGATGTGCCATGGTGCATGCTATTCGCCTATGACATAGTTCTGATCGATGAGTCGCGAACCGGTGTTAATGAAAGGTTGGAGGTTTGGAGACAAGCTCTTGAATCTAAAGGTTTCAAGCTTAGCAGGACAAAAATGGAATACCTGGAGTGTAAGTTCAGTGCTGAGCAGAGGGAAGTAGGCGTGGATGTAAGGCTGGAGTCATAGATCATCCCAAGTAGAGGCAGCTTCAAGTACCTTGGGTCGGTTATCCAGGGGGGAGGGGAGATCGACGAGGATGTTACACACCGTATTGGGGTAGGATGGATGAAGTGGAGATTAACATCTGGAGTATTGTGTGACAAGAGAGTGCCACTAATACTCAAAGGTAAGTTCTATAAAGCGGTGGTTAGGCCGGCCATGATGTATGGGGCTGAGTGTTGGCCGGTTAAGAAATCACATATCTAGAGGTTGG
Organism: Nicotiana glauca; assembly: GCA_026770625.1. Taxonomy (NCBI): domain Eukaryota; kingdom Viridiplantae; phylum Streptophyta; class Magnoliopsida; order Solanales; family Solanaceae; genus Nicotiana; species Nicotiana glauca. The sequence goes on from MU767832.1 coordinate 60,701, forward strand.
AGGTAGCCGAAATGAGGATGTTGAGGTGGATGTGCGGGCACACTATGATGGATAAGATTAGGAGTGTTGATATTCGGGAGAAGGTATACGTGGCTCCCATTGATGACAAGATGAGGAAAACAAGGCTCAGATCATTTGGGCATGTTCAGAGGAGAAGCCCGGATGCTCCGGTAAGGAAGTGCGAATGTCTGGTGGTGGAAGGCACGAGAAGAGGTAGAGGGCGGCCTAAGAAGTATTGGGGGGAGGTGATTAGACAGGATATGGCGAGACTTCAGATTTCCGAGGACATGGAACTTGATAGGGACACGTGGAGGTCGAATATTATGGTTGTAGGTTAGGAGGTAGTTGAGTCTTGTCTTATACCATATTTTTGTTAGACTAGTTTGGTAGGGATACTATTCTGCGTTGCCTTGCTTTGGATCATTTTTCTTGATTTTTGTTTCTATTGGTCATATTTGTCTTATATTATTTCGGTGGTGTTACTAATATTGTCTTCTTTTGTCTTTTTGTCTTCTTGAGTTGAGAGTCTTTCGAAAATAGTCTCTCTACTCCTTTGGGGTAGGGGTAAGGTGTGCGTACACACTACCTTCCCCAGACCCCACTTGTAAAATTTTACTGAGTCGTTGTTGTTGTATATATTTTCAATGAATTTCAACTATACCATTGAAAAAGTTTCTTTTTTTATTAGTTTTTTGGAATATTGTATATATTTTTGTATTTCATCACCTTATTTGCTACCTTATCTATGAAATTTTCTTTTCATCTTGTATCTAGTGTTGCTAATCACGCTTAAAAATATGGAAGTTGATTTTTGCATGTGATTCTTTGAGATAAAAATCCTATTATTCGATTTTTCAATTTTTGTTAGCTAGTTTTAATAAGTCTATGACTAATGCCTAAGGTTGGTAGTTGAGATTTATTTGGGATAAGTTTGCCTAGAATAAAAACTTGTGGAAAATGCTCGAACTGCACTATTTAAAACATGAGTGTGTGTCTGCAAGGACACGAGTTAGGCACATGTGCCGTCTCAATCACTTAAATACGCTCTTTGTACCCATCTTTCCTTTTTCTGTTAGTATCTTTTTCCTTTTCTCCATATTATTACTGAACCAGAAGCTTACTACTCCTATTTTCAACCTTTTCTTCTCTGAAAATTCAGAGACACAGAGCAGAGGTAAAAAAAAAAAAAAATGGCTGCTGACGGGAGTAGTGAAAGAGCAGTGAGTCGAAAAGTGCTTCAGATCTCCGCTGGTGCTAGTCATTCCGTTGCTCTTCTATGTACGTTTAACATTTGCCCACACCTTTTCTTCTTCTTGTACTACTACTACTACTGCTGCTACTTCTTTCTCTTTCTGCTTATAGATCATGAATTTAATGTAAAGGAAAGGGAATAAGACGACCTACTGCATCTTATATAACATATAAGAGGCCTGATTAATGTGAAGTAGGTCTGTGGAAACATGTGTGTGCATGTGTTTCTGTAGATGCAATGTGAGGGCACAGACAAAGATGGGAAGAAAGAGGCATTTTAGGGGGCAGGGGAGGGGAGGGGAGGGGAGGGGTTAAGGCGTTGTTAGAATTTGCATGGACAAAAATGCTCCACGTTGCCATGGGTAAAATGGTAATCTGGTCTCCCACCTTTATCACATCTCTTATGGCCCTTCATTTGATGTATGTACAAGTACAACAGTTTCTGTTAGTTTCCCCAGCCAAAGCGTCCTGGAACATATTAAAGGCGTTGATCTTTATTCATTTGTAATTTGTAAATAAAAAAAGGTTATCTTTTTAGCTTTATGTAACTTCTAAAACAAATGAATCAATATATTGGGAAAATAGTTAAAGTTCTATTGGTGATATTTTTAGTTTTGCTTATATCTTGAAAGTAAAATATCCTCATTAAATTCCTTTGATGCTTAGGGGGTGATAAATGGACTGGCAAAAGAGAAAATGAAGAAGTGTTAGTAAATGTTTTCTTCTGAGATACAAAAAGAAGTACTTGTCCAAGATTCCCCCCGTTAACTACATTGCTTAAATGCAATAGATTGAATATCTTATTTTTAAAACATCAAAGGAATCAGACTATCCGAAATCCTACTTCTGGGAGTCACTTTTTCTTTTTCTTATTCAGTTTTTCTCTCGAATCTCTTGCCATACTTACTGGTCACATGAATGTTTTATCCTTTATGATGGAAACAAACATTTACATTTGAATGTTGACATTTACTGTTATGCTTAGACGGTATTACAAGTTACTGGATGGGCGTTAGGTGCTTCATAAACTGAAGCTGCTAAGGTGGATTAATGAAAGGTTCTCGGAATAACATCCAGCCAAGTATAAGTGATTTCCTTCTAAAGTTGCACTCTTTGGGGTCGTTTGGTACATAGGATAAGGATAAGTTTGGATTAACTTTATCCTATGTTTGGTTTGAGGTATTAGCTAATCTGGGAATAACTTTTACACTAAAATGGTAGGAGTAGTTATCCTATATAGAAGGTAGGATTACTAATCCCATGAGATATCCCACCCTATGGGATATCTCAACATTGTACCAAACAACCCCTTTGATTTCTTTTAGCATTTGGCCCAGTATGAGATTTAGAAGCTTTTGATTGGACACTTTGGTCCCATTTAATTTTTGTCTTTCCCAATTGAGTGCCAAGTTAGTTGTCCCGAAGAAGTTTTATCAAAAATTGGCCGGAATGGTTCACACGCACCGGAAAAGTTATTGTAACTTGCCAGAACCCTAGTTCTGGCGGCGCGTGACTTTCTGTCGGAGCGATTGACTAAGGTTTTCACCTGACTTTTTCGAAAAAGATGTAGTGTTGGTTTTCGCACAACACTTACTAATGAGGAGATAACACAAATCAATCTTGAGTCGTAAATCGGAAAGACGTACGGTGACTCACTTTTCTGTTCAGATGGGGCTGAAATTTCTGGGGTTTGGTTGCAAAAGGGTTTCGGATCTAATGGTGGTACTGGTATATGCGTAGTACTACTGTAGCAGTGATGAACCCTGGAACAAGACGAAATTGTTGAAAAATTGCACGGCGATGAGATCTTTCTTTTCGGATGTCGCTAGAATGATGCACAACGATAATTTTCTCACTGAAGCTTTGATACCATTTGAGAATGCACGGGAGAAAAATCTGTTATTAACAATGATACAATGAGCCCTATATATAATACATCTTCTACTCCTACTACATATGAGATTAGGACATATTCTACTCCTACTGCATATGAGACTAGGAGATATTCTACTCTTACTACATATGGGATTAGGACTATTTACACATAACTTTCTAACATGTTTTATTTTTAATTAGAAATCAGAATCTTAATTTCCCCCCAATATTGTCGATGGACTCAGGTCAAAGTATCCGAAGTTAGTTAACCGAATACGGGACGTATCACATTCCCGCTCCCATCCCGTGTCGAGACGGATGCTGCACCAAAAACGAAAAGTCCGCGCAACTTAGGTAGATGGGGATGTAGTAGGAGCAACTGTAGACTCCTCAAAAGTTTGTATAGTTAGTAGTGGTGCTATGGCTGTGGATTCCTCATAAGTAGGTACAAGTAATATCTCAGATATATCATGATGATCAAAAGAAGTAAAGTAAGGTTGAGACTCAAAAGATGTGACATCAACTGACATAAGATACCTATGAAGATCAGGTGAGTAATACCCCATTAACCCGGGAATAACCAAGGAAGACACTCTTAAGAGCACGAGGAGCTAATTTATCTTTTTCAGGAGCTAAGTGATGAACACAACATGTATTTCCAAAAACATGAGGAGAAGAAGAGTATAAGGGTGACGTAGGGAATACTATTGAATGTGGAATCTAATTCTGCATAGAAGATGAAGGCATCCAATTAATTTTTGATTTAGCACCGGGTGTCCGAGTCTCTTCGAGCCCCGACTAATCCCGGGGGTGCACAGGCCCTCGGCAAGGAGTTTCCCGCAAGTGCACCACGGTTAATTCAGGTTTTACCCAGTCCGATGGCCCTCAGAAATTGTTTGCAGCCAGTGGGTTTCGAACTTGAGAACTTGAAAGGGAGCAAACCCCAAGGCTCAAGTCAATTGCCACCAGGCCAACCCTTGAGGGTTATGAAGGCATCCAATTAATTAAGTAACAAGCTGTAATAACTGCATCGCCCCAAAAACACAGTGAAACATGGGACTGAATGGGAAGTGTGCGAATAGTTTCAATGAGGGGCCTATTCTTTCTCATTGCTACCCCATTCTGCTAAGGATATACAGACAAGATATTTGATGGATAATTCCTTGAGAGGTCATAAATTGTTAAAACTGAGAAGATAAGTATTCTAAAGCATTATTACTATGAAAACTACGAATAGAAACACCAAACTGATTTTTAGTTTCAGCACAAAAATTCTAGAATATAGAGAACAACTCAAAACGATCATTCATTAGGAAAATCCAAGTACATCTTGAGTAATTATCAACGAAACTAACAAAATAACAAAATCACGCCATGTTCGACCTCTATACTCTCCTATCAAGGGCCATGTTTTCGGTAAGCTGAAGTCACTCCATGTCCTGCCTAATCACCTCTCTCAATACTTCTTAGGCTGCCTTTTACCTCTTCTCCTACTTGTCAGCGCCAACCGTTCACACTTTCTCGTTGGGGCATCTAGGTTTCTCCTTCTTACATGCCCTAACCATCTAAGCCCCACTTCTCGCATCTTATCCTCCATGGGGCAACGCTCACTTTGTCTCGAATATCTTCATTCCTAATCTTATCCAACACAGTGGCCCGCACATCCATCGCAACATCCTCATTTTAGCTACGTTCATCTTCTATATGTGAGAGTTCTTAACTGGCCAGCATTCTGCCCCATATGATATAGTCGGTCTAACCACCGCCTTGTAGAACTAACCTTTATGTTTTGATGGCACATTCTTGTCACCATGACGCCAGATGCTAACCTCCATTTCATTCACCCCGCCCCTATACGGTGTGTGACATCCTCGTCAATCTCCCTGTTCCCTTGGATAACTGACCCAAGATACTTGAAACTCCTTCTCTTGGGGATGACTTGCGAATCAAGCCTCACATCTAATATCCGCTCCTCCGTCACGCGTTGAACTTCCACTCTAAGCACTCCGTCTTAGTGCTACAAAACATGAAATCTTTAGACTCTAAGGTCTATCTCCAAACCTCCAGCTTCTCGTTGACATCGCTTTGCATCTCATCAATCAGAACTATATTATCAACGAATAACATACGCCATGGTACCTCCCCTTGAATATGACATGTTAGTGCATCCATCGCCAAAGAAAATTAGAACGGGCTAACGCAGATCCTTGGTGTAACCCCATCCCAATCGGAAAATGTTCCGAGTCTCATCCCACTATCCTCACCCGAGTCTTAGTTCCATCATACATGTCCTTAATCACTCTAATGTATGCTACAGGAACACCTCTAGCCTCTAAACATCTCCAAATGACCTCCCTAGGGACCTTGTCGTACGCTTTCTCTAGGTCAATAACCACCATATGCAAATCCTTCTTCATATCCCTATAGTGTTCCACCAACCTCCTAAAAAGATGGATGGCTTCCGTAGTCAAACGTCCCGGCATGAAACTGAACTGGTTCTCAGAAATAAACACAGTACTCCTTACCCTTGCTTCCACCACCCTTTCCTAAACTTTCATAGTGTGACTAAGCAACTTGATACCCGTATAATTGTTATAATTTTCCATATCACCTTTTGTTTTTGTACAACGGAAACATCGTATTCCACCTCCACTCCTCAAGCATCTTCTTTGTCCTAAAAATAACATTAAATAGCCCAATCAGCCACTCCAAGCCAGCCCTACCCGCATACCTCCAGAACTCAACCGAGATCTCATATCGCCAGGTCGCTCTACACATGCTCATCTTATGCACTGTCCCCGCGACCTCCTCAAAACTAAAGCGCCTATAATACCTAAAATCACAACGACTCTCGGAGTGATCCAAATCGCCCAACACAATGTTCCTATTCGCCCCCTCTTCATTCAAGAGTTCATGGAAGTAAGTCTGCCACCTTTGCTTGATTTGTGCCTCTTCCGTTAAAACTTTGTCCTCCTCGTCTTTGATGCACCTCACTTGGTCTAGATCACGAGCCTTCCTCCCTCTCACCTAGTCACCTTAGCCAGCTGAAACAACTTTATGTCCCCGCCTTTATCCCTCAGTTCTTCATACAAACTAGCAAACTCTGCAGTCTTAGCCTCCGTGACTGCCAACTTTGCTTTCTTCTTGGCCTTCTTATACCCTTCTCTGACGATCCTCTTCTCCTCCTCGTCCGTGCTCTCTATTGGCTTCAAATATGTTGCTTTCTTATCTTCTACTTTCCTTTCGACCTCCTCATTCCACCACCAGTCTTTTTTGTGGCCGCCAGCGTAACCTTTCGAGACCCCTAACACCTCTCTCGCAGCCTCCCTAATGTAGTCCACCATCCTCATCCACATACCACTCGCGTCCCCGCTACTCCTCCAAGTTCCAACAGCTGGCAACTTCTTTTGCAACTCCTGAGCCTTGTCCTTGGTCAAAGCTCCCCACTTGGTCTTCGATCGACCCCACCCAACCCTCTTCTTCCTCCTCATCACGATGTCTAAGTCCATCACCAAAGCCTATGCTGGGTTGCGAGGTTCTCACTCGGGTATATCCTTGCAATCAGTGCACAGACCTTTATCACACCTCCTAAGAAGGAGATAATCGATTTGGGTCTTGGCTGCCGTGCTCGGGAAGGTAACTGAGTGCAAAAAAATTGGTCATTTTTTTATAACCAAACAATGTTTTCAAAATATTTTTGAAAAAAAGTGAAAAAATATTATGGACAAACGGGAGCTTAAAATCAGGTAAAATGCACTAATCGAACTTTTTTCAAAGCTTCTTGTTTATATCTCTCATCAAAAGGTTGCTATTCGCTAGTGCCTATTGACTCCTGCTAACTCTAGTAAACATTAAAATATTTTTCCTACATCCATTTGTGAAAGTATTCCTAATGGGTTAAAGGCCGTATCAACAGATCTTCCATCTTGTAAATAAGGTATATCTTTTTTTTTTTTTTTTTTAAATAAGGAAAAGAGTAAATGTGTAATAAGGCATATCTTGTCTAGACAAAATTTGGAAAATGTGACCTTTGCTTCATAAATGTGGAGCGCAAAACTTTTTGCTTTTCCTTTCCCTCTCTCTCAGTCGAGCTAGTTTAAATATTTTTTTCTCCTCTTTTCGTGTCACTAGCTTCTTGTAAAGTGCATCTAGGGCTTCTCCTCGAGCTTTACTAATAGCCATCTTTACTTCCCTTTGATCCCTTTAAGTCTTGCCCTTTCCAATTGAGTCCTGAGTTAGTTAATTTCGTCGTTTGGATAACAGTGACGTGGAGATTATTGGGAATTGTCAGGAGCATTGCTCCCTTATTTTGTACTGGAATTGCCAAGCATGGTTAATGAGAATGAAACCCTAGTTCTGCTATTTCTTTCTTCTTCCTCTTTCTCTTTGTTCTCCTTTCATTTCTCATATAGCTACGATATTGTGTGTTGAATTTGTGTAGTTCCACAACTTGAACCTTCACCTGTTTCATATACTGTCTAAACTTAGTTCATCCCTCTTTGCGACTTTGTGTTAGGTATTTTACTTTGCTAAGGCTGCAGTAGAGACTGGAACCATTGTTAATAACGTGTCTAGTGCTGGCCCTAGGGTTAATCTCTTTTTGATAACCAGGTTTCCTAGTTCTCTTTAATAATTATTCAACCGATGAGACTTGTTATTATATGTTTTAGGGTCTATGATAAGCATTAATTGGTTACAGCATTAAAATGGTATCTAACCTGCTATTGTAGGTTAAACTATAGTAATAGTGTGAAAAACCTTTACACTGTATGTGTATGTAACTTAATTTCTTAGAAAAATGATCTTAAAAGTTGTACTTGGATGACTTGGTGTTTGGCTGCAACTGTTAGCTTCAGATAGCTTCTTTTGGAGCACTGTGTAACCCATGCTTAATTAAGTTAGATTGACTCAAACTGGATTGCAAACATGTCTATTTGACTTTGAGCTGGTCCAAAATTGTTGTTACAACAACTCGCATAATCAATTATTAAGTCTTGTTGCATGATACTTTATATGGAAAGTTGAACTTGGAGTCTACAATACTGAACAAGAGGAGCTCGATTCAGTATTTAAGCTGTCAACTCAACTATTAAGCTTTTTGGCATGATGGATAGTTGATGTAATTCATGTAATTGCAGCTGCAAATGTCGTTGTCTCATGGGGAAGGGGAGAGGATGGACAACTCGGCCTTGGGGATGCTGAAGATCGATTTTCTCCAACTCAGGTGAGTGCATTGGATGAGCAGCAAATAGTATCTGTCACTTGTGGAGCTGATCATGCAACTGCTTACTCTGAGGCCCTCAAGCAAGTCTATAGCTGGGGATGGTAGGTTTTCATTCCATCAAATACTTCTAATTAAAACATTATTCTATTCAGAATCTTTGTTAAAGTTATGATAACTGGTAAGTTCTTGATATTAGCTAGTATTAAATATGAGTGTTATCTCAGGAATTTGGCTGTTAGTAAACCTGAGAATTCCTGATACTTTTGTGGTTTGTATATTAATAGATCTTATCTTAGCTAGTCCCTTTTCTGAACTGCCCAAAACCTGTTTATACGTAACTTGAGGAAGCAATTCGTGAAGCTACCTCTTCTACAACAACAAACCCAGTTTGATCCCAACAAGTGGGGTCTGGGAGGGTAGTCTGTACGCAGGCCTTACCCCTACCTATAATTCAGGTAGAGAGGCTGTTTCCAATAGACCCTTGGCTCAGGAAGGGCAAGAAGAAGAAGAGGAAAGCAAGGGAGGAAAGCTACCTCTTCTACATATTGCAAATTTATTTTGAGCATGCCGAAGAATGGAACGTTAGAGGTGAGATCCTGAATCTGCTTAATGTAGTCCGAACATAAAAGTTGGCCAATAATGTGATAAAAATCTCTGAACTTTTAGAAACAAAGCGAACATAAAAGAGATTATAACAGCAGGAAGAGGCAAATACAAATGCTGGTGACTTGTGAGCTTGATTAAACATCCAATTAAGATGTGATAACATGCAGCAACTATTAACTAAGAATAGAATGATGTAGGAAGCAAAGAGTGGTAGATGTTGGTATTAAACCTCTGGTTTGAGAGTGCTGCTTTAATTGAGATGACTTTGAAGTTTTCCACTGTTTTGTAGCTTCTCAATACTTTTTGTTCTTATAGGTTCGAAATAAGTTATTATCTTTTCAGTCATGTTATACCTCGGTAAACATACATTTTTTGTGTGTTTTGTAAACTAATTTTTGTTAATAGAAAACCGCGTTGTACAAGCATACACCTGGAAAACACAGTTCACTTCTTAATGCAATACCTGTTCAATTCTTCATGAAATAATTTCATTAAGGATATGCTTTTCCCATCTTTGCTTGAGTTTCTATCGTTCTTGGTGTTCCTCGAGTTCTTGTAGTCTCAAGAATTAAGAGTCTTGTTCTATTCATCAAAAAAAGAAGGCTGAATACATAAGGGATCCCTTAAACTGGCCCAATCTTTTCATTTAGACACTTTAAATAAGCCTTGTTCCTATTGAACACCTGAACTCATGCCTAAGTATATCTATTAGACACAATTTTCACAATCTGCGAAACAGTATAGGCGTGTGTTGTTAGACGCTTCGTACATGGCCAAAAAAGCAAATCAAAATGTGACAAGTGGAAAATCTTTAAAAAAAATTCTTTTAGAAAAGTCTTCTTCTTCCACCCATTCTTAATTACTGCCATGGTTGGCCAACAGAGCTCCCCATTAAAACCACCCTCACATTCCCTTAAAAAGAAAGAAAGAACTATCACTCAAGCCTCTATTCCTTCCGCTAAAAAATCATTCACAGCCACCATAAATTCCTTACAGCTTCTCCATTACACCCCTGCACTTTTCACAGCAAAAGCCATGAACAATATCCAACACCATCTTATTCTATCCAGTTCACTACCATTGCTCACAATCTATCTCCATTTCATATCCGCCTAGAATCATGCTATCATCATACTCTTGTTAACCATCATCCTCGATGACCACAAACCCACCATCAGAATGGCCACAATCTTTAATCTTCATCGCTACATAACATTAATAATTAAATAGTCGGCAACTCCAACCTCCATTTCACTATGTTTTATCAAATACAATGGCTTCCCGTAACTCCATTTCACTCTATTTTGTGTTTTTTTCAATAGCTTGTGGCGGTAGGAATGGCGGTGATAATGGAGTTTGGGTTTTCAGTGGCGACATTTGGATGGAGATACGGTAGACGATGGTTATTATGGAGGTGGGACAGCAGTAATAAGGCGAAGCAGCCTAGTGGCAGCATGAAGTTTATAAAATCGAAACGATGGAGGTGTTATAGTGGGGGTACGGCGGCTTTGGTGGTGAATTCCTAGGGTTCGAGTGAATTTGAGATTGTGACTGTCGTCTCTGTGTTTGTGTGTGCCTAGTGTATTCCGATGAAAATTGTGTACATTTTTTGTTTGTTTGTATGTGTGTAATGTGTATTGAGTGGTAAAAGAGAGAAAAGGTAGAAGGGGAGGTGGTGCTGGCTGGTATGGCAGAGGAGGTGGTGGTAGGAGAGAGAATGGGAAGAAGTGAGAAAAAAATTCTTTTTTTCTTTCAAAAGTTATGCCTTTCATGCGCCTTAAATGAGTGTATTGCACACACTGTGCCATGTAAGCACCGTGTGTCTAATTAACATACTTTATTTTCACTTCTGGTGTTCAATAGGAACAAGTCTTAGTTTATGTGTCTAAATAAAATAAAAAAAAGGGACAAATTTAAGTGGTTGCACATGTTTCCAGGGCCAAAAAAGAATTTAGAGTATTGTTCTTTGGTTGTAAAATTTCACTGGTCGCCCTTAGTTGTGATTGATACTCCCATCCATCCCAATTTATGTGATACAACTTCCTTGTTTAGATATTCAAATAGGCCAACTTCTACATCTTGATCAAATGATGATTCAAGCTTTTTGAAAATAAATTCGATACTCATAAAGTACTTGAAATTGTATGTGCATTGGCTGGTGGTGACAATTTATTCGAAGAATGGTATGGTCAAGAAATGAAGCCTTTTTTTTGGGTTCAAAATTCAACATCTCTAATTTCCTGTAGTCCTCACTTTTTTCAGCCATCTTATCCAATATATGTAGATTCATTATGAGTGTTTGCCCTATGTATATTGAGTCTTATCATTGAACTTGCTTTTAGTTTCCCATGATCAGTGCAATCTTAGCAACTCCCCATGGTCTTCACTGAGACAAATGGGAGTATTCTGCTTGGGTTTTACCATAATACGTGGATTGAATCCTACCAAGAATAATTTCTGCGATGAAAGAACATGAAGAACATTAACTTTCTATGCAGCATGTACTTTTAATGATTGTGTCAGCATGCATTTGGATCAAATCAGCAGGCGTTGTTTCTATTTCCTTTGGTAGGGGTGATTTTGGGAGACTGGGTCATGGAAACTCCAGTGACTTGTTCACTCCTCAACCAATAAAAGCACTGCATGGTATATGCATTAAGCAGATTGCATGTGGGGACAGCCATTGTCTTGCTGTGACTATGGAAGGCGAAGTGCAGAGGTTGGTTGCTGCTGCTCTTGAGCTGTTGTTATCTCTTCTTTTTCTTTTGATAAATATGTTTGTTTCGTCTCCTTAACCAGTGTTGCTATGACATTTGTCCAATCTAAATTAGGTGCATCTGTAATTTTACCATGTTCATTAATCTTCTATCAATATTTAACTCTTAAGACTTCTGGTCTCATTTCTCTATTCATCTTTTTTCTTAAAGTAAATTGGCAGTTCATCAATCTTTCTATTTTCGAACATTACTTCCGCAAACTTGAGGCAATCTTTTGTTCTAAAATTTTGTGGCTCTCATCTGTCACTTTTGCTAGTTTGAGTTCAAACAAAAAATTAATTGCCTGCTATGATTTGACCATTTCCAGAATGAAAATGAAGGTGTTTAATTTTTTCTTAATGGCAAAATTTGGATGCTTAGAAACCACATTGTTTAAAAGTTGTACAGAAAGAATCCAACATATAGTAGCCACAAATTTCCTACTTAATGATTTGAATATAGATTTGAAGCATTAAAAGTGAAACATGACACTGAAGTTTTGGAAGGAAATGAGGCTCTCTTATTTGATGAATATAACAAGTAAGAACCACTATACAAAATGTGGTAGGGTTCTCAATAAACTATCAACTACGGAAAGAGAAAATTTGAAGTCTTTTTGACATATTATGTTTATTTAGAAAGATGGAAAGAATACAATTCCATCTTCCCCAATAAAGTGACATATTTATTTCCTTTCGTTTCCACTTTCTGCTCAAACCAAACAAAGGACAAAAAGCATTTCCTACCACATTCTTTTATATTATGTAATTTTTATATTATCATCCTGCCTGTTTCTCTGACTAGGAGGATCACATTTTAAGTTTTCCCTGAATATAAAATATAGAAATCTGGTTTGCATACTTGGAATCGCTTTCTTGATATAAGATTTTATTATTTCTAAAGCTGCTTCTTTTTCATCTGACAATTTGAATCCAACTATTAATGTTGTTATCAATTCAATTTTAGTTGGGGGAGAAATCAAAATGGCCAACTAGGCCTTGGCACCACAGAGGACTCTCTTGTGCCTCAAAAGATTGAAGCTTTCAAGGTATTGCTTCCTAATTGTTTGTTATGTTTTATGTAGTTATTGTCTTGTTCTTTCAAAAACTCTTCTGTGACATTCCTGGTGACTTATCAAATTGATGGTGTAAAGGATCCTTACTCTCAAGGCTTCACTTAGCTTATATGTTTGAATTCCAATAAATTAATAGCTTTATTCATATAGCGGTGATAAACTTCAAATTGCTCATATAATGAGAAAATATTCTCTGAAATTACTCGGTTATGAGTGCGTCATTTGGAATACTTGTGATGTAAGAACCTTTTATGCTTTCATTTTGCAAAGATATGAAGGGCCGGCTTGGCTCAGCGGTAAGCTTGCTTGCCGTGGAGTGTCAGGTCGCGGGTTCGAATCAGCCTCTCTGCAAAGCAGAGGGAAGGCTGCCTAGAGTATTCCCTTCCCCAGACACCCACGAAGTGGGTATTGAACTGGGTCGGCCCTTTGCAAAGATATGTAAGTACTCCAGCCGAAACCTGGTGTAGAAGATATGCATCTGCTTTGTTAGTTATCCAGGGGTGGACAATAATTGATTTTGTAATTGAACCTTTTGGCTTTTTTGAAAGGTTAGCCATGAAACTTTCTCGATGAATGACTTGATAAGAATTTGAATTTCTTTGGTTGTGCATCATATTTGATTTGGTGTCACAATATCTGAAATTTACCTACCTACAACACGCTTTTGCAGGGAATACCTGTAAAAATGGTTGCTGCTGGTGCCGAACATACAGCTGCTGTTACAGAAGATGGTGAACTTTATGGTTGGGGTTGGGGTCGATATGGTAATCTGGGGTTAGGTGACCGAAATGATCGCTTGGTTCCAGTAAAAGTTTCAGCTACTGTGGTAGGCATCTCGTGTGGAATTCTGTTGATTACTATCAGGCTATTTTTTAATTACTGCAACCACATCGTACAACCGGGGTTAAAACATTGTTTTGTGGTATGGAATTATTTTTATAATGTGTATCTGTTATTGCTCAAAAAGATGTATTGCTGACATGCAACACAAGGTTTAATGTTTGTTTTCAATGTTCTTTTCGTGTCAGAAGTGTTTAATCTGCAGATTTATAAGTTCTTCTGGATTAGGGGAAACTGGGGAAAAGGTAAAAAAAACGAATATCCGCAGAAACCATTCGGGGAGAATTATTTGGAAAGTATATTGAGCGTGTCAAATGGTTAGGTTGTTGTATTCACTTTGAGTTATGCCTTGGGCTTCAAACAAAAGGATTATAGGAGAGAAACATAGTGCCCTGAAATGTTTACCTTGAGTCTGTAATCTATATATGTGGATTTTGTTTGCATGAAGGCTGTAAATATTTTGTATTCTACATAGCTAATGCCAAGTAGACTCTACTAAGGACGTTGAGAGACTTACTTCTTTGGACGAATGACATTGTGGTGATTTCGTGTAATTATTTTGAACCTGAAGAACTAATTTGGATCGTTAAGTTGTTTAAGTTATTGGTTTGTTCATCTTCTTGTATCTATTGAAAGAAGTGCACCGGTTAGCAGTAAGGTACATTTCGGGTTTCTTCTTCCATTTATTAATTTGTGTTTCTTTTTCATCTAGTTATTTACATGCATTCTGGCAATAGTCGACTCACCTCCTTGGTTTCAGCTTGTTGAGATAGTACGTTTAATTTTTGGGAATCATGGATTATTTAAGTGAAATTCAAGGAATAACTTGTAATTCACAATCTCTGGAGTACATGTATATATACAATTACAAGAGGCTCTATCAAAGGTAAGTAAATATCCTCAATTACAAGAAGCTCTATCAAAGGTAAGTAAATATCCTACACATCTCTCCTATGATTTAGCTAGCTATACAGGGCAAGAGAATATCTTTACACGATTCTATAATATTCTGTAACATTCCTCCTCAAGCTGGAGAATAGATATTGATCATGCCCAGCTTGTTACATAGATAATCAACTCGAGCTCCATTCAACGCCTTTGCGAATAAATCAGCTAACTGCTCTCTTGTCTTCACATAGCTAGTGGAAATCGAGTTTTCCTCCGTCTTGTCACGAATAAAATGGAAGTCCACCTCGATGTGCTTGATTCTTCAGCTTGATTATCAAACCAAAGTTTTGCTGGTGTAAATAATTCAACCCAACTTCATTAACCCTCAGAGGTTGGCCCGGTGGCAATTGACTTGAGCCTTGGGGTTTGCTCCCTTTCAAGATCTCAAGTTCGAAACCCACTGGGTGCAAACAATTTCTGAGGGCCATCGGACTGGGTAAAACCTGAATTGACCGTGGTGTACTTGCAGGAAACTCCTTGCCGAGGTTCTGTGCACCCCCGGGATTAGTCGGGGCTCGAAGAGACTCGGACACCCGGTGCTAAATCAAAAAAAAAAAAAAAAAATTCAACCCAACTTCATTTAAAAGATGATGTATCCACATAATCTCACATGTGGATTGTGCCCTAGCTCTGTACTCGGATTCGGTAATGGATCGAGTTACAACATTCTGTTTCTTACTTCTCCATGATACTAAATTTCCGCCTACAAAAACATAGTATCTGGTAGTAGACCCTCTATAAATCTTAGATCCAGCCCAATCAGCATCCACAAAGCACTCAATACGAGTATGCCTATGGTTGCTATATAATATGTCAAGTCCATTGGCTCTTTTTAAGTAACACAGAATTTGTTCCAAAGTAGTCCAGTGTTTGACTATAGGTGCGGACATGAATTGGCTAACAATACGTATTGCGAAAGCAATATTCGGGCGAGTTACGGTGAGATAGTTAATTTTTCAACTAATCTTCTGTATCTCTCTCGATCGTCAAAGGGATCACCATCATCTTTTATTAGCTGCACATTAGGAACCATTGGAGTACTACAAGGCTTGGCTGACAACTTTGCAGTTTCCTCAAGCAAATCAAGGATATACTTTCTTTGGGACAAAAATATTCCCTTCGTGCTTCTAGATACTTCTACTCTCAAAAAGTATTTCAACTGTCCCAAGTCTTTCCTGTGAAACCTAGTGTGCCAGAATAACTTAAGAGAAGAGATCCCTGGATAATCACTTCCTGTGATGATAATATCATCAATACATACAACAAGAAGAATAATTTCAATCGTTGATTGTCGGTAGAAGACTGAGTGATCACATTTGCTCTTTGTAAGCCCAAACTCCTGAACTACCTAACTAAATTTTCCAAACCAAGCTCGATGACTTTGTTTCGAATCTTCTTGGAGATCACCATGAAGAAATGCATTCTTGATATCCAACTGATGTAGTGGCCAATTCTCTAGCTAAATAAACAAGCGAACAAAAGTGAGTGGCCACTAGAGAGAAAGTGTCAGAATAATCCACCCCATAAGTTTGAGCATATCCTTTAGCCACCAATGTGGCTTTAAGCCTAGCCACAGAACCATATAGATTTACTTTGACTGCAAAGACCCATTTGCATACTGCTGATTTCTTTCCTTCTGGTAAATCTACCAAATCCCAAGTGATTTTCATTAAGTGCATGTATCTATTCAAGTGTTGCATCATACCACCCCGGGTGTCTCAATGCTTCCTTAACTGTCTTGGGTACAGAGATAGAATCTAGGGAAGCAATCAAAGAACTTGACATAAGAGTTAAGCGGTCATAAGAGATAAATTAGCAATGGAATATGTAGATTGACATTGATGTTTACCTTTGCGAAGAGCAATGGGAAAGTCAAGATCTGGAGGATTGACTTGGAGAGGATCTGATCACGAAGGAGCTGGTGCAGGACATACATGTATCTTTGGTCTCTCGTCTCCTAGAATAAACATGTACAATTGGCTGTCTTGCTGGAGCAGGAATAGCACGGGAAGGGACACCATATCTCAATTGTTCAACATGAGAGAAAGGAGACGAAACAACCTTATCCACGAATTGCTCTAAGCTTGGTGAAGTGACTCTATATATGAGCCATTCTTCTTCCTCCTCCTGGCTGGGAGAAGTGTGAAGGGAGGAAAAGAATGGAGTATTGTCGGAGAAAACCCCATCCGTCGAGACCATATATTTATTTAGGGTTGGAGAGTAGCACCGATACCCTTTCAGGAGGCGAGAATGCCCTAAAAAGAAACATTTTAAGGCCTTTGGATCTAGTTTAGTGACATGAGGCCTTACATCACGAACATAACATGTACTACCAAACACCATTGGCTCTAGTGGAAATAGTGCCTTATTAGGAAAGGGAACATTATAGGGAATGTCACCATTAAGTACTGAAGACGGCATACGGTGAATGAGAAAGCTAGCGGTAGAAACTGCATCAGCCCAAAATTGCTTAGGAACTTTCATTTGGAATAGCAAAGCACGAGCGGTCTCAAGCCGGTGTCTATTTTTCCTATTAGCCACTCCATTTTGAGAGGGTGTGTCCACTCAAGAGGATTGGTGGAGAATACCATGCCAATTCATATAATTCTGAATTGATTGTGACATGTATTTTTTAACATTATCGCTCCTTAATGTATATATGGAAGGGCAGCCTTGGCATAACCGGTAAAGTTGCTGCCTTGTGACCAGGAGGTCACGAGTTCGCGCCGTGAAAACAACCTCTTGCAGAATGCAGGGCAAGGACGCGTACAATAGACCATTGTGGTCCGGCCCCTTCCCCGGACCCCGCGTATAGCGGGGGCTTAGTGCACCGGGTTGCCCTTTTTTAATGTATGTATAGAGACATTGAATTGTGTCTTAATCTCAGCACAAAAAGTAGAGAATGAGAAAACACCTCAGAGAGGTTCTTCGTAAAATAAATCCATGTCGTTCGGGAAAAATCATCCACAAAAGTAACAAAATATCTGAACCCGACTTCAGACACAACAGGACATGGTCCCCAAACGTATGAGTGGACTAGTTCAAAAACAAAATCAACTCGTTTATTAATTCTAGGGCTTAATGAGCTTCGATGATGTTTTGCAAAATGACAAGACTCACAATCTATTAAAGGTACATTGTGAAACTGAGGACATAACTTCTTCAAAAATAGGTAGAGAAGGATGTCCCAACCGACAATGTGCTTCAAATTGAGAGACAACACTAGCAAACAACTGACTGAGGCACCTATGTGTCAAAAATGTAGAGACCATCAGAAACATGTCCTTTACCAATGTTTTGCTTCGTCATAAGATCCTGAAAAACACAATGATGAGGAAAAATGAGATAAAACAATGTAGGTCTTTGGTAAGTTTACTCATGGAAATCAAATTAAAGGAAAGGCTAGGTAGACTTGGCACAAAGGACAAGGTAATAGATGAAGTGGGTTTAACTGTCCCAGATCCCTCAATAGTATAGGTTGACTCATCGGTTATAGTTTAGGATCGAAACTAGAGAAGACTTTATAATTACCTGTCATGTGATCTGTGGCACTAGAATCAATGACCCATTTGTTTGAGGAGGAAATGAGACATTTGTTACCTGACTCAGCATGAGCTGGAGGAGTTTCTTTACCTATATTCTGATATTGAGCGAGCCTGGCATATTCATCAGCTGAGATTGTAACAGTTTTCTCTAAGGATGAACGGGAAGTAGCAGCAACAGTGGTTGTCTGAGTTCTTTGATTATGAATATGTAATTTCTTACAATTGCGTTTCATGTGTCCTGGTTCCATACAGTAGCGGCAAATAATGTCAGTGTTTCCTCCTTTGTTATTGTTCCACCGCCCAGCATTGCTGTTATTGTTCCACCTCCCTGGATCACTGTTATTGTTCCCCCTCCCTGGATCACTGTTATTGTTCCACCTGCCAGTATTATTTTTTTCCTCTCCCTTTGCAACAAGCACATTCATTTACTGATTGGACGGAGTACTCTTTGTGCTCAACACCAAACAGAAAACATCTTTGAGAGAAGTGATTTCAGAACTAGAGAGAATCTGTGATTTGGCTGTCTCAAACTCAGAGGGGAGTCCATCAGTTGGAGGGTCATCAGTGAGGTGGTCATCCTTCTCAACACTACGCAAATATACCTGATTTTTCTACTCCAATCTAAATAATTAGGCCCATTTAGTTTATACTCCTTAATTTGGATAGTGCTGGAACTATTTCAGAAATGACATAAATTTTATCTTCAGACATTTTTAATCAATGCCAAAATACTGACTACTCCACAATTGAATCAAAACCCTCCTTCCTAGAAATAACAGAACCCTACCCAAACAATAAGTGTACAATTGCAGAATACTTACGATGGAAACAAAATGAATCAACACCTTAAAATAGAGATTCAATACCAGAAGAGTACCAGGAATGAAGAGACGGCGCCGGAGAAACAAGCCAAGATCTCTTTTTCCGGACCATGGACCCCACGCATCGGCGAGTGAGAGACAGTCACAAGGTACAGGTGGCGCATGAGATTAACTCGCTGCCCGCCCAGATGCCGGAGATGAATCTTCCGGGCAGAAACCTCCATCCCTTTCTTCATACAGTGCTGGTGAGATAAACTACTCACTTCTTAGCTTTGACCTAAGTAGCCGAAGCCTTTTCCTAAGATGCCAGGAAAAGTTTCGATTTTGCTGGACAGAGATCTTGAGCCCTAGGCTTTGATACCATGGAATTCAAGGGAATAACTTGTATTTCACAATCTCAGGAGTACATGTATATATACAATTACAAGAGGCTCTATCAAAGTTTAGTACATATCCTACAAATCTCTCCTATGATTTAACTAGCTATATAAGGTAAGAGAATATCTTTACACGATTCTACAATATTCTGTAACATTAAGCAAACAATTTGTACTAAGGTATGTTGTCTGTTTCCATTTTTTCCCCTTTTCACTTGGATTTTACATGCATACTGGCGATAATGGACCTCTATGTTCTCAACTTGTTGAGCTGAAAATATTGAATTTTCTCTTTACAACTTTAGATAATATTCTGTTTGCTTTGGTTCTTGAGATAGGTATTCAGCTACGCTCTGTACAAATATTATATACAACTGATTGCACTCTGCCGGCGCTTGCTCTAATCTTTGTTCCTGTTTTTAGCCCCCTTGTCTATTTACCTGATATCTAGAATTGCAGGGAGAAAAGATGTTCAAGGTTGCATGCGGTTGGCGGCACACTATCTGTGTTTCCTCTTCTGGTGCTTTGTATACATATGGTTGGAGCAAATATGGTCAACTAGGACATGGTGATTTTGAGGATCATCTTTTCCCTCATAAGGTTCAAGCTTTGCATGGCAGTTTTACTTCTCAGGTACTTATTCTTTTATATGAAAACTTTCTGGCATACGTTTTTAAGATTAAAGATGGGAAGTTTTTATAGTAACTATTTTACTCTGTTTTCTGCATTTCCGGGCAGTGAAAATTGTTGACCTCTTTATATCTGTGTTTTTATGCTTTATAGCTCCTTAATCCAAACAATTTACCTGACTGAAGTCTTTTTCCTAGCGAAATATTTGTATAGATGTTCTCATATCCTGCATAGACTTTTACTGAAATTTGACATGCTCCTTTGTTAAAGTGCTTTGCTATTAACTTCTACTGGTTTATCTGTGTGGTATTTGCCATTTTTAACTTTCTCAGATTTTTTTAAATACTTTATCGTGTCCTATCTACTGGTTTATCTGTGTGGTATTTTCCATTTTTTACTTTCTCAGATTTTTGTTAAATACTTTATTGTGACCTAGGAAGTGTTAAACTATGAAACTCTCTATTCGCAATTTAGCTATTGTAGTAACACGAAATGTAATTGCTGCATATAAAGGAACATGTCCAGTAATAGGTTTTAGGTATCCAGCAATTTTCAAGAGATGGAAGGCATATGAAAGTCTGCATGTTAATTTCAAGCAAAAAGATGTACAACCAAATGAAATCATGAGCTGCATTCCAAGAAGAGAGACACTACATATGCTCAATGAGTTTGCAAGTGAAAGGCATTGAATGTAAAAACAAATGTATCCATAATTTGTTTATATTGTACTCCCTCTGTTCCAGTTTATGTGAACCTATTTCCTTTTTGGTCCGTTCCAAAAAGAATGAATCCTTTCTATATTTGGTAACAATTTAGCTTAAACTTACAACTCTACCCTTAATGAGAAACTTTTATAACCACACAAATACTCTGGGCTCCATTTGGACTTGTTTAGGACCACAAATTCCAAAAGTCTTCATTTTTTTCTTAAACTCCGTGCCCAGTCAAACAGGTTCACATAAATTGGAACGGAGGGAGTATGATTTTATCAGGTATATTCTGTGCATGCTAAGATAAAGAACCAAACTCTGAAAACAAGTGATTTTTGTCATGGTTTACGTGCCTAACGTATCCCAATTTGCACATGGAATAACTGCTTAAAGGATAACTGTTTTCCATGGATATTTCTTGTTGCGATCTTAATGTATTTGTATTTTATTTACCTTGTCAGAAAGTACTTGATCCACTCTGAGTTTTGTGAAAGTCAAGAATTAGATATGTGAAAGACTGTTAAATTGATTAGGTAGAGAAGTGCTTAAAATATTACTTTGAAAATACAAATCCCATCACCATTATTGATGTGTAAGAAGGAGCCTGTTGACAAAGTAACTTATGCCTAGACATATGTGGATTTGTTGATTCGTTCTTCAAGAACATGAAAAGCATGGAGATAGGGGCGGAGGTACCGCTCAACTTACAGGTTCAGCCCAGTAGCTTTGGCCCAGATCCTTTATTTGTGTTAAAAATTCTTCTTAATATTTAGAAATAATTTATCAAGAACCCAATAAACTGCATTTTTTTTTAAAAATCTAGAACCCATAAACTCAAAATACTGGCTCCAATATGAGACACATACTTCTTGGTGGGTGACAAATCCTTTGAGCTCGTTGATATCAGCAACGTCGGGCTAAACTGGTTCATGTGGCAGGACAAACAAGAAACTCTACATGCAAATTAAGATAGATGAAGACAATCTTGGTTGAGTTTCCAGTCTACCACGGCAAGTTTTGAAGGATCTGATAAGGCATGTCGTAGATGGGAATGTATGGTTCAGTCTATGGGTCTAGAGTATATTAAAACTTAAATAGATTTAGAAGGAAAGATATGAAGCATGGATTGGATAGTATAAAATGCAGTAATTATTCCAGAAATAATAGAAAATGTTGGACGGAAATATGCATAGAAGATGTAGAAGAGCAAAAATACAGAGGAATCTAAAATCTAACTTACCCAAACGATCCTGTGCAGACGCTGCAACAATGTAGATGTTGCCAGAACAGCTCATACGAGAAATTAAAGTATTAGATAGTCCAGTTAATAGGATTACATTGGATGAGAAAGCTTAGAGAGATCACTATCTAACTGGTTGCCCTGTGGGTAGCTTTGATGATGCAAGAAAAGCTTATCCAAGTGCCACACTGTTAAAGAATTGTTAAAAATTGGTGCATGTTAGATAGTTATGTGAATAACCCTAGCCCCACATGGAATAGGAGTAGAATATATATAGTGTATAGTTTTATAAATATGGCTATTGTAAAACACTTAATAGAATATCAATAATTGTTGATTGGCTTAATTATTAGGAAAGACTTGTTTCTGATTGAGATTTGATTTTATTCTAATTGATTGTAAATTGAATGTAACTTATCTTCCTTTCTAAAATAGTCATAGGACCTAGTGTATAAATACCTTTGCTTAGGGATGTAGATGTAAGAAATACACAAAAATACAAGAAGTGTTTTCTTCTTCTCAAAAATCTACATGGTATTAGAGCCATTGCTACCTTTTTTGAGATGAGTTATCTCCTTCGCAGCACTACGGTTTGAGATGAGTTATCCAAGTGCCACACTGTTAAAGAATTGTTAAAAATTGGTGCATGTGAGATAGTTATGTGAATAACCCTAGCCCCACATGGAATAGGAGTAGAATATATATAGTGTATAGTTTTATAAATATGGCTATTGTAAAACACTTAATAGAATATCAATAATTGTTGATTGGCTTAATTATTAGGAAAGACTTGTTTCTGATTGAGATTTGATTTTATTCTAATTGATTGTAAATTGAATGTAACTTATCTTCCTTTCTAAAATAGTCATAGGACCTAGTGTATAAATACCTTTGCTTAGGGATGTAGATGTAAGAAATACACAAAAATACAAGAAGTGTTTTCTTCTTCTCAAAAATCTACATGGTATTAGAGCCATTGCTACCTTTTTTGAGATGAGTTATCTCCTTCGCAGCACTACGGTTTGAGATGAGTTATCCAAGTGCCACACTGTTAAAGAATTGTTAAAAATTGGTGCATGTGAGATAGTTATGTGAATAACCCTAGCCCCACATGGAATAGGAGTAGAATATATATAGTGTATAGTTTTATAAATATGGCTATTGTAAAACACTTAATAGAATATCAATAATTGTTGATTGGCTTAATTATTAGGAAAGACTTGTTTCTGATTGAGATTTGATTTTATTCTAATTGATTGTAAATTGAATGTAACTTATCTTCCTTTCTAAAATAGTCATAGGACCTAGTGTATAAATACCTTTGCTTAGGGATGTAGATGTAAGAAATACACAAAAATACAAGAAGTGTTTTCTTCTTCTCAAAAATCTACATGGTATTAGAGCCATTGCTACCTTTTTTGAGATGAGTTATCTCCTTCGCAGCACTACGGTTTGAGATGAGTTATCCAAGTGCCACACTGTTAAAGAATTGTTAAAAATTGGTGCATGTGAGATAGTTATGTGAATAACCCTAGCCCCACATGGAATAGGAGTAGAATATATATAGTGTATAGTTTTATAAATATGGCTATTGTAAAACACTTAATAGAATATCAATAATTGTTGATTGGCTTAATTATTAGGAAAGACTTGTTTCTGATTGAGATTTGATTTTATTCTAATTGATTGTAAATTGAATGTAACTTATCTTCCTTTCTAAAATAGTCATAGGACCTAGTGTATAAATACCTTTGCTTAGGGATGTAGATGTAAGAAATACACAAAAATACAAGAAGTGTTTTCTTCTTCTCAAAAATCTACATGGTATTAGAGCCATTGCTACCTTTTTTGAGATGAGTTATCTCCTTCGCAGCACTACGGTTTGAGATGAGTTATCCAAGTGCCACACTGTTAAAGAATTGTTAAAAATTGGTGCATGTGAGATAGTTATGTGAATAACCCTAGCCCCACATGGAATAGGAGTAGAATATATATAGTGTATAGTTTTATAAATATGGCTATTGTAAAACACTTAATAGAATATCAATAATTGTTGATTGGCTTAATTATTAGGAAAGACTTGTTTCTGATTGAGATTTGATTTTATTCTAATTGATTGTAAATTGAATGTAACTTATCTTCCTTTCTAAAATAGTCATAGGACCTAGTGTATAAATACCTTTGCTTAGGGATGTAGATGTAAGAAATACACAAAAATACAAGAAGTGTTTTCTTCTTCTCAAAAATCTACATGGTATTAGAGCCATTGCTACCTTTTTTGAGATGAGTTATCTCCTTCGCAGCACTACGGTTTGAGATGAGTTATCCAAGTGCCACACTGTTAAAGAATTGTTAAAAATTGGTGCATGTGAGATAGTTATGTGAATAACCCTAGCCCCACATGGAATAGGAGTAGAATATATATAGTGTATAGTTTTATAAATATGGCTATTGTAAAACACTTAATAGAATATCAATAATTGTTGATTGGCTTAATTATTAGGAAAGACTTGTTTCTGATTGAGATTTGATTTTATTCTAATTGATTGTAAATTGAATGTAACTTATCTTCCTTTCTAAAATAGTCATAGGACCTAGTGTATAAATACCTTTGCTTAGGGATGTAGATGTAAGAAATACACAAAAATACAAGAAGTGTTTTCTTCTTCTCAAAAATCTACATGGTATTAGAGCCATTGCTACCTTTTTTGAGATGAGTTATCTCCTTCGCAGCACTACGGTTTGAGATGAGTTATCCAAGTGCCACACTGTTAAAGAATTGTTAAAAATTGGTGCATGTGAGATAGTTATGTGAATAACCCTAGCCCCACATGGAATAGGAGTAGAATATATATAGTGTATAGTTTTATAAATATGGCTATTGTAAAACACTTAATAGAATATCAATAATTGTTGATTGGCTTAATTATTAGGAAAGACTTGTTTCTGATTGAGATTTGATTTTATTCTAATTGATTGTAAATTGAATGTAACTTATCTTCCTTTCTAAAATAGTCATAGGACCTAGTGTATAAATACCTTTGCTTAGGGATGTAGATGTAAGAAATACACAAAAATACAAGAAGTGTTTTCTTCTTCTCAAAAATCTACATGGTATTAGAGCCATTGCTACCTTTTTTGAGATGAGTTATCTCCTTCGCAGCACTACGGTTTGAGATGAGTTATCCAAGTGCCACACTGTTAAAGAATTGTTAAAAATTGGTGCATGTGAGATAGTTATGTGAATAACCCTAGCCCCACATGGAATAGGAGTAGAATATATATAGTGTATAGTTTTATAAATATGGCTATTGTAAAACACTTAATAGAATATCAATAATTGTTGATTGGCTTAATTATTAGGAAAGACTTGTTTCTGATTGAGATTTGATTTTATTCTAATTGATTGTAAATTGAATGTAACTTATCTTCCTTTCTAAAATAGTCATAGGACCTAGTGTATAAATACCTTTGCTTAGGGATGTAGATGTAAGAAATACACAAAAATACAAGAAGTGTTTTCTTCTTCTCAAAAATCTACATGGTATTAGAGCCATTGCTACCTTTTTTGAGATGAGTTATCTCCTTCGCAGCACTACGGTTTGAGATGAGTTATCCAAGTGCCACACTGTTAAAGAATTGTTAAAAATTGGTGCATGTGAGATAGTTATGTGAATAACCCTAGCCCCACATGGAATAGGAGTAGAATATATATAGTGTATAGTTTTATAAATATGGCTATTGTAAAACACTTAATAGAATATCAATAATTGTTGATTGGCTTAATTATTAGGAAAGACTTGTTTCTGATTGAGATTTGATTTTATTCTAATTGATTGTAAATTGAATGTAACTTATCTTCCTTTCTAAAATAGTCATAGGACCTAGTGTATAAATACCTTTGCTTAGGGATGTAGATGTAAGAAATACACAAAAATACAAGAAGCGTTTTCTTCTTCTCAAAAATCTACGTGGTATTAGAGCCATTGCTACCTTTTTTGAGATGAGTTATCTCCTTCGCAGCACTACGGTTTCGTTTTTATAAAAGAGTTCGAGTTTTCTCTTTCTTGTTAGCTGTCCGCAATACATACTCCTTCTGATTCCGTGGAGACAAATTTGGTCTCCGGCGAGGCAGATTAATTTTGAGCAATTTTCTTCAGATTTCATTCTTATTGTGCAGAAAATATGGTGACATACAAAGAGACGGTTTCAGGAGAAATCTTGTCTTCGAATGAAATTCAACGTTCTCCGTCGCCACCTAGCCAAACTTGACTCCGCTAATGTTACCACATCCAATTATGTGCAATTAGGTACTGCCTTTGCTGCCCACCTTCATTCTTGGATTATTGATTTTGGTGCAAATAGGCACATGGAGAAGGGTAAGATGAGCAGCAAAGGTACTTGCAGTACCTGATTGCTCATAATTGGATGTGGCAACATTAGCAGAGTCAAATTTGTATAGTAGGCGACGAAAAAGCTGAATTTCATCCGAAGACAAGATTTTTCCAAAACTCGTCTCCTTGAATGTCTCCATATTTTCTGCCCAATCAGAAGGAAATCTGAAGAAAATTGCTCAAAAATAATCTGCCTCGCCGGAAGCCAAATCTGCCTGGAGGGAACCAGAAGAGGTTTCTGTTTGCAAACAGCCACCAAGAGAGAGAAAACTCGACCTCTTTGATAAAAACGGAACCCTAGTGCTGCGAGCTCACCTCAAAAAGGCAGCCATGGCTCTGATACTATGTAGATTTTGAGAAGAAAAAAAAGCTTCTTATATTTCTATGTATTTCTGACATCCCTAAGTAAATGTATTTATACACTAAGTCCTATGACTATTTTAGGAAGGAAAATAAATTACAATCAATCAGAATATAATCAAGTCTTTCCTAATAATTAAGTCAATCAACAATATATTTACTGTGTGCGGTAGCCTGTTGTTTGGTCTGCAATGGGTAATGCAACATATACTTTAAAGACGCCTTCACCAAGTGGAGTACTGTAATGTGGAGAATCATAAAGTGGTGAATCAAGAAGAAAACTGCAGCAAGCTATCCTAAGTTACATTGTCCAGACAACTTTAGTTTTCTCCTTGTACTGGATTTTTTTAACTTGAATTCATCTGAAAGCATAATTTGCTTTAAGATGAGTAGGCTTTTTGTGCTTTGTTCCTTATGTGAACTCTCATTATGTGTTTTCTTATAGAAGGCTCAATTAACGAGATTTTTTCCCCAATTGGTTTATACGGCCTCCTAAAATGATATACTGAATTCATTGCGTTCAAAAGATCAAAACATTCTTGGAAGGAAAGAAATATGAGATGCTTTAATTATCAAATTTAAAAGAAAAGATGTTTTGAGGGGACATCAACTTCTATACCATCTAAAAAAAGCTAAATGTCATGTGAATCCTTTTTGTTGGTGTAATTACAGTGGTGAAGATGATGCGGGTCAATTGTGCTAGATAATACCCCCCCCCCCCCCCCCC
>MU767832.1:93293-112662 GCA_026770625.1 Nicotiana glauca
CTGCGGAGGCGATGAAGGAAGCTATCTGGTTGAAAGGTTTAGTAGCGGAATTGAGTTTGGTTCAGCTGGAATTAACTCTTAGATGTGATAGTCAGAGTGCTATTCATCTAATGAAAAATCAGAGATTTCATGAGCGCACTAAACACATTGATGTCAGATTTCATTTTTTTCGAGATGTTGTTGAAGAGGGAACTATCAAGGTCGTGAAGGTTATCACAGACGAGAATGCTGCAGACATGTTGACCAAGATAGTCCTGCTCGCTAAGTTTGCACACTGCAAGGACTTGGCGGGGGTGTGCATCAACTGATGCAACTCCGAAGAGAACAGTTGTTAGGTGGAGGTGGTATGTTCAACCATGGTTTGATTCTTTTTGTTTCTTACAACGGGATTGCCCAGTAAGCTTAGAGGTTTTGGCCAGAGTTGTTCACACGCACGCTCGAAACGCAAACCAAGGTGGAGATTGAAAATGTTGGTTTATGTTTAGTCAACAATGGCATGCTGAAAACGTGGTTTATGTTTAGTCAACAATGACATGCCAATTGGAAGAGTTGGTGGAAAGAGTCGGCATGAATGCTAGGAGGAAGCTTCCTCCTTTGATGTCATGGGGAGGTAGTTTGATGTCACCAATGACATCAAGAGGAGGTCCTTACCTCTATAAATAGATACACTCTTTCATTTGTAGAAACCATTCCAAAAACAATACAATACATTGTAGTGAATAGAGAGTTAAGAGAGAAATTCTCTTAAGTGTAATTGGGAAATCTCCCCTTCCTTTGTAAATAATAGAAAGGCAATTGTTCTTTGGTGGACGTAGGATTATTTTGATCCGAACCACGTTAAATCTTGTGTTCTTTCTTT
Organism: Nicotiana glauca; assembly: GCA_026770625.1. Lineage (NCBI taxonomy): Eukaryota > Viridiplantae > Streptophyta > Magnoliopsida > Solanales > Solanaceae > Nicotiana > Nicotiana glauca. The sequence continues at coordinate 94,153 of MU767832.1, forward strand.
TACGTTTCCGCTAACACTATACTATTTTTGGTCCTTAAAGCAGCTTCTCATACAACAACAAACCCAGTATAATCTGACACGTGGGGTAAGGGAGGGTAATGTGTACGCAGACCTTACCCCTTACTTTGAAGGTAGAGACGTTGTTTCCGACAGACCCTCGGCTCAAGAGAAGATGAAAAGAAAGCAGTAGCAACAATCAGTAACAACAATAAGATAATAAGAACACAAAGTGAAAGGAATATGTAGTAATAGAAATCTAACAATAATAGAATACAAAACTAACACTACTACTGGTATGGCAAGAAATACACTCGACTATCTACTAGCCTTCTACGTAAATTCTCGACCTCCACACCTCTCTATCAAGGGTCATGTCCTCGGGAAACTGAAGCAATGCCATATCATGTCTGATATACTTTCTTCAATAATTCTTTGGCGTATCTCTACCTCTTCTCAATTCCACCAAGGCCAACGTCTCACACCTCCTTACTGGAGCATCTGTGCTTCACCTCTTCACATGCCCAAACCATATAGCCTTGCTTCCCGCATCTTGTTCTCCATTGGGGCCGCTCCCACCCTGGCATGAATAACTTCATTCCTAATTTTATCAATTCTGGTATGCCTTTACATCCATATCAACTTGAATCCGAGAGAGAGTACTTGGGTTCTCCCAATAACTAAAAAGTGTAGCATGCCTGAATCTATGTAGGGTTTACTTTGGTGGAGGAACTGGATCGGAAAAAAGAGGGATTCTAGTTGTAAGATATCTAAGAGATCTTATTCAAAGAGAAAGATCTCAAATATCTGGAGTTTCTTTTTATGTATTATATGGATGATCCGATTCGCAAGGGCCATGATCGGGAATTGTTTAATCGTCTTTCTTTGAGGAAGAGTCAAAATAGAATCAACTTGAATTTAGGACCACTATTCTAAATCTTAGTGAAACACTGGAATTCTTATCGTATGCCTGCTTTTCGTGAAAAAATACCAATTGAAGTGGAGGATTTCTTCAAACAACAAGGGGATGGTTTTCGAAAATAGACACTCCTCTTCACCGTTGCTTCCACTACCCTCTCCAAACTTTCATAGTATGGCTCAGCAACTTGCAATTTTGGATATCACCCAGTGTTTTGGAGAGCGCAAACCGCAAAAAAGCGACAAGGGCTCGCCTCGCTTCAAAAGCGAAGCGCATGCTTTTTTAAAGTGAAGCGCAATTCTTAAAAAACATAATGTAAAATTATAAATAATCAAAAACATCAATTTAAATATTCAAAAGTAGATACTAGGTACCACCAAATCATTCAATAATTATATATATATATATATAAACTGAGATAATATATATATAAACTGAAAAAATAATCAATAAACTGAAATACAATAATTAAATATATATTTATAAACTGAAATAATAATCAATAAACTGAAATACAATAATTAAATATATATTTATAAACTGCAATAATATATATATAAACTGAAAAAATAATCAATAAACTGAAATATAATAATTAAATACATATATATAAACTGAAAATAATAAATGAAATACAATAATTAAATATATATATACATACACAAACGAAAAGGAAAAAAAAGAAAAAATTGTTCCTTCCCCTGTTCTGACTGTATAACGTCGAAACAGAGAGAGAAAGAAAGAAGAAGAAGAAGAAGGAACCGACTTGTCTGAAGAAGAAAGCAGAAGAAAGAAAAACGAAAAAAACGAAAGAAATTACCTGGGTTGGTCTTCGAGGTGACTGTTCCGGCGACTGAAGAAGAAGAAGATGGAACCCTAGCCTTTTTTGTCGACTGAAGAAGAAGAACGACTGGTCAGGCTCTGTTTTTCGATCGATTGGGGTTTATCTGATACCCAAAGTTATTTTAATCTGAGACCCAAAGTTTTTTTTTAAAAAAAATTGGTCCCCTACGCTTTTTTCAGAGAATCGATCGCTTTATCGCTTTCTCCGCTGCCTCGCTTCCTCGCTTTTACCAGTAAAGCGCTCGCTTCTTAAAATCGCATCGCCTCAAGGGGCTGGAAGCGACAGACAATCGCATCGAGTCGCTTCGCGCTTTAAGCGACGAAGTGCTCGCTTTTCAGAACACTGATATCACCTTTATTCTTGTACAACGGAATGATGTTAAACAGCCGAGTGAGCCATTCCAAGTCTGCCCTTCCTGCGCTCTTCCAAAGTTCCATCGGGATTTTGTTTGGCCCTATCGGTTTACCCCCGCTCATCTTACGCATAGCTCCATCTACCTCCTCAATACTAATACGCCTAAATAACAAAAATCTCGAAGACTCTCGGAGTGCTTCAAATCACCTAACACAATCTCCCTGCCCCCCGCTTCGTTTAGGAGTTTATAGAAGTACGAATGCCATCTACGTCTAGTATGTGCCTCTTCCATCAATACTCTGTCTTTCTTGTCTTTGATGCACTTCCTTTGGTCCAAGTCACGGACCTTTCTTTCTCTCACCTTGGTTATCCTGTACAACTTCTTGTCCCCATTTCTTCCCCTAAGTTCTTCATACAAATGTCCAAATGCTGCAGTCTTAGCCGCTGTAACCGCCAACTTCGTCTCTTTTTTGGCCTTCTTGTATCACTCCCTATTCGTCATCTTCTCCTCCTCCTTGCTTTCCACTAGCTTTAAATACGCTACTTTCTTGGCTTCTATTTTTCCTTGGACCTCTCCACTCCACTACCTGTCCTGCTTGTGTCCTGTAAGTTTTAGCTACTGCAGACTTGCTATTTGATTGAATGCACAACTTGTTTTCTTCATTCATTTCAAGGGAATATATACAAGTAGGATAATACAAGTAGCAACCAGCTAGGATCATAAACAAATAAATCTGAGCTGTTGACAGCATGCTAACAGCCTGTTCTAACTTTAACAGCCTGTTCTAACTTTAACAGCTTGTTCTAACTTTAACAGGTCAAACTAACACTCCCCCTCAAGTTGGCATATAGATATCTGTCATGCCTAACTTGCTTACAAGAACATTAAAATTTGGTTTGAATAATCCTTTAGTGAACATGTCTGCCACTTGAAGATTGGTTGGGACAAATGGTGTACAAATGCTTCCATCTTCAATCTTTTCTTTGATGAAGTGTCTGTCAACCTCCACATGTTTAGTTCTATCATGTTGGACTGGATTGTGTGCAATGCTAATTGCAGCTTTGTTGTCACAGTAGAGTTTCATGGGTAATTGCATTGGCACTTCTAACTCTGTTAAGACCCTTCTAAGCCAGATAGTCTCACAAATTCCTTGTGCCATTGACCTGAACTCAGCCTCTGCACTGCTTCTAGCTACAACTGATTGTTTCTTGCTTCTCCAAGTGACCAGATTTCCCCAGACATAGGTACAATAACCTGAAGTAGATCTCCTGTCCATTACTGACCCTGCCCAGTCAGCATCAGTGTAGGCTGCAATCTCCCTGTTCTCTGTCTTCTTGAATAGCAAACCTTTTCCTGGAGTATTCTTCAAATACCTCAAAATTCTATGGGCTGCTTCCAGATGTTCATTCTTGGGAGAGTGCATGAACTGACTGATCATACTGACAGGGAATGCAATATCTGGTCGTGTATGAGAAAGATAGATGAGTCTTCCCACCAGTCTCTGAAACTGTCCACAGTCAACTTCTTTTCCTTCCTTGACACCAAATTTGACATTTGGATCAATAGGAGTTTCAGCTGGCTTACATTCACTCATCCCAGTTTCCTTTAGAAGATCTAGTACATACTTTCTCTGTGACACCATGATACCATGTTGTGATCTTGCAATTTCCATTCCTAGGAAGTATTTTAAATTTCCTAGGTCTTTAATCTCGAATTCCTCAGCCAATCTCAGCTTCAATCTGCCTTGTTCAATCTCATCATCACCTGTAAGAATAATGTCATCAACATACACAATAAGAACAGTCATTTTACCCTTTAGTGAGTGGTTAATGAACATAGTGTGATCTGCTTGCCCTTGCATGTAACCCAGTTTTTTCATATACTGAGTAAGTCTCTCAAACCAAGCTCTAGGGGATTGTTTGAGTCCGTATAAGGACTTCTTCAGTTTGCACACCTTCGTTCCTCCAATTTCTATACTGCCTGGAGGGGGATCCATGTAGACTTCTTCCTCAAGCTCTCCATTAAGGAAAGCATTTTTCACATCTAGCTGCTGTAGAGGCCAGTTCAGATTAGCTGCTAGGGACAACAATACTCTGATGGAGTTCATTTTTGCTACTGGAGCAAATGTCTCCAAGTAATCAATGCCATAAGTTTGAGTATATCCCCTTGCTACTAGCCTTGCTTTGTACCTTTCCAGAGATCCGTCAGAGTTGTATTTGATGGTGAACACCCATTTACAACCCACTGTTTTCTTTCCTTTTGGTAGATCAATCATCTCCCAAGTCTCATTCTTCATTAGTGCTTTCATCTCCTCCTGAACTGCCTCTTTCCACTTAGGATCATTTAGAGCATCATGGATAGTTTTTGGAATTTCTAGGCTGTTTAAGTGAGATACAAAAGCTGTAAAAGAAGGTGACAGTCTATCATAGGAAACATGGTTAGACAAAGGATATAATGGTGTCTGTGTAGCTTTTCTAACACCTTTTCTTAGAGCAATAGGAATATCTAGATCATTAGGTTCGAATTCTAAATCTGAAACAATATTTAATTCAGAATTACCTGGTGTTTGAGGCACAATGGCTGGAGAAGATGATTGTTGAGAAGTGAATTTGTCAGTCTCTTTCTCCCTTCTAGAGTACACCTTCAATGGTTTTATTTGATTGCTTAAAACATCACCATTTTCAGATATAGTTTCAGTCATGATTTCAGTGTTACTAGGAACCTGCATTATTTCTTGTATATTAGGGATTAAACTCTGAGAGTCAGATTCAGACTTTTTAGACCAATCTAGATCTAGGTCTTCATAGCAATTCTCCCCCTTAAGATAGAACATCTCATCTTCATTAAAGATAGCATCTAAGGTTATGATAATTTTCCTAGTTTTAGGATTATAGAGTTTAAAACCTTTCTGAGTTGGGGCATATCCTATGAAGACACATTTTTGTGCTCTAGGATCAAGTTTGTTTCTATTGTGATCATGAATATGAGCAAATGCTACACATCCAAACACTCTCAAAGGTAGGTTTTGGATGAGCTTAGTAGTAGGGAATTGTTCTAGGAATACTTGCACAGGTGTTTTGAAGCCTACAACCTTAGAAGGCATTCTATTTATGAGATAAGTGGCTGTTAAAACAGCCTCTCCCCACAGACTTTTAGGACATCCACCTGTAAACAACAAGGCTCTAGTAACCTCTAGTAAGTGTCTGTTTTTTCTCTCAGCTACCCCATTTTGTTGAGGAGTATCAACACATGAACTTTGATGAACAATCCCTTTGTTTACAAAGAAGCTTCCTAAGACCTTATTGAAGAATTCTTTTCCATTGTCACTTCTGAAAATTTTTATCTTTTCATTGAACTGAGTTTCAATCATTTTATAAAACTTTTCAAAGATCCCTTTTACTTCCCCTTTTTCTTGCATTAGGTAAACCCAAGTTAATCTTGTGTGATCATCTATAAAACTGACAAACCATTTTTTATTTGAAGTGGTTTCAATTTTACCCCATACATCACTGTGAATTAAGTTGAAAGGTTTAGTGGCAGTATATGTCTTAGCAGGGAAGCTACTTCTCTTATGCTTAGCCAATTCACAAAATTCACATTTTAACAAAGAAGGATTTTCATTGATAAAAAACTTAGGAAACAATAACTTCAGATAATGAAAATTGGGGTGTCCTAATCTGAAATGCCACAACATAAGTTTATTCCTAACAAGGCTGGTTTGAAAGCATACAGACTTTAAAGGTGTACTGTATTCCAAGAGAAAGAGACCTCCAACTTCTTCAGCATTGCCAATCATCTTCCCCGAGCCCTTGTCCTGAAATACACAAGAATTTGAGTTAAATATAGTCTTACAATTCAGGTTCTGGTTAAGCTTAGAAACTGATATCAGATTGCAGGATAGTTTAGGTACATGTAGGACATTTTCAAGGGTTATGAGAGGTGTTAGCTTAACAGTTCCTTTCCCTGCTATGGCTGAAAAAGTGCCATCAGCAATCCTAATTTTCTGATTGCCTGCAGATGGTTTATAGGTAAAAAAAATTTTTGAATCTCCTGTCATGTGGTCACTAGCACCTGAATCTATAATCCAAGAGTCATCCTTCATTTTTTCTATACTAACATAGGCTGAGGGTATAGGTATATTACCTTTTTGGGCAAAAGAACACCTAGGGTTACTATTTTGACCTGTTTGTTTGAGGAGTTGCTGCAAAAACTCTATCTGATCCTTAGTGAAGAGATTCAGTTCTGAAGATGCTTGAGACTGATCCTCTGCATTTGATGCTAAATAGGCCCTTCCACCCTTTCTTTCCTTGGTGTTCTTCTTCTTCCAATTAGCTGGTTTCCCATGGATTTCCCAGCAAGTGTCCTTAGTATGCCAGTATTTTTTGCAAACTTCACACCAAGGCTTGTTCTTTTCTTCTCTGTTTTCAACCACAAGGGCTGATGATTCCAGGCTCTTTGATCCTTCACCTGCAGCGTCTTGAAGCATCACTCTTCTCCTTGATTCTTCCCTCCTTACCTCTGAGAATGTTTCTCTTAAAGGTGGCAGTGGCTTCTTTCCCAAGATTCTGGATCTGCATTCATCATACTCTTTATTCAGGCCAGCTAAGAACAAGTAGACTCTCTCATCTTCTTCTTGTTTCTTAGCTTGTACACTGTCTTTAGTGCAATTCCACTCAAGAGTGTAACATTGTTCCAGTTCTTGCCACATGGAAACCATCTCGTTGTAAAAGATGGTGACCTCCTTTTCTTCTTGCTTGTTGTTCCAGAGCTTGTTTTTAAGCTCAAAAATCTGAGAAGCATTTTCCAGATCTGAATATGTTTCTTTGACAGCTACCCAAACATCTCTTGCAGTGGGTAGGAACAAATATGGCCTTCCAATAGAAGGCTCCATTGAGTTTAGGAGCCAGGATGTAACTAGGCAGTTTGTTGATTCCCAAGTGATGAATTTGGGATCTTCTAGATTTGGTTTTGCCTCACCACCATTTATATAACCTAGCTTACCTCTACCAGCAATAGCAAGCTTAACAGATTGAGCCCATTCTAAATAATTCTTCCCATTCAACCTATGTGATATTGGAAGAATGGAAGTATTATTAGAATCACTGCTGTTGCTGCTCATTTTGATGACTGAAGGGACACTAGTAGTACTCCCAGTAATTGTTTCTAAACTCTCAGTACCCTCCCCCTCAGGATCTGATGAATCTTGCCCAATGTTGGCAGATTTCACCATTAATTGGATCTAAAAAACAGGCTCTGATGCCATGTAAGTTTTAGCTACTGCAGACTTGTTATTTGATTGAATGCAAGTTTTCTTCATTCATTTCAAGGAAATATATACAAGTAGGATAATACAAGTAGCAACCAGCTAGGATCATAAACAAATAAATCTGAGCTGTTGACAGCATGCTAACAGCCTGTTCTAACTTTAACAACATGTTCTACCTTTAACAGCCTGTTCTAACTTTAACAGGTCAAACTAACATGTCCACTAGAGTAACCCTTCCAGACTCCTAGCACCTCTCTAGCAGCTTCTCTAATGAAGTTCGCTGTCATGGTCCACATATCGCTCGCGTCCCCAAAGCTCCTCTAATCCCCCAATAGCCACCAACTTCTCTCACAACTCCCAAGCTGTCCTTAGTCACGACTCCCCACTTGATTTTAGGTTGACCATACACAACCCTCTTTTTCCTCTCCCTCATGATCTTTTAGTCCATCACTAAGAGCCTATGTTAAATCAAGAGATTCTCACTCGGGATAACCTTGCAATCCATGCAAACACCTTTATCACACTTCCTAAGGAGTAGGTAGTCAATCTTGGCCATCGCACTTTGGAAGGTAACCAAGTGCTCCTCCTTCTGAAAATTTGACTTAGCTATTACCAAATCAAAGGCTTTAGCGAAATCCAACAGCGAAGTTCCACCTTCGTTTCTTTCCCAAAATCGAAGCTTCCATGCACATCGGCATAACCCTTGGAAGTCGTCTCGATGTGGCCATTGAAGTCCTCTCCTATAAAAAGCTTCTCGGTACGCGAAATACCACGCACAAACTCGTCCATATCATCCCAGAAACGCCTTCTGACCTTCTCGTCCAATCCCGCATGAGGTGCGTAGGAACTAATAGCGTTTAAAGTGAGCCCTCCAACAACTAACCTAATATCCAAGCCTGTTGTTCACCCTCCTACCCTATATTACTCTCTGAGCTCCTTATCCGCCAAAATACCTACACCATTCTTACCCTTCCCACTTCCTGAGTACCACAATTTATACTCGTCTACATTCCGTGTCTTAGACCTCACCCATCTAGTCTCATGGACACACACTCTACTAATCCTCTTCTTCAGAAGGATTTTCACCAACTCTATAGACCGCCTCGTCAAAGTCCCTACGTTCCTAGACCCAACTCTCGGCCTCGAGGCTCCCTTACCACCCTTGCCTCCCGCCCCACACGAGGACATGACCTTACTCTACCATCATTCCTGTCATGATGGGGAGCATGACCGGTGCTCAACCGAGATAACCAGTCAAGCAAGTCTACCTGGCGCCTACTATATACCCTTGTCCATGAATGATTTAAGAAGAAATAACATGTAATAATCAACCGAGAATATAGAAATATGTAACCCTGATTTTCATTACTTCAGGAACCCATTGTAGTTGACAAAATATTATAACCCAATAGTTTTAAGTGGAAGCATAACGACAACAACATTTATAATTCCCCCATACATACATGACCCACAATGTGTCTATGGAGCCTTTAAACTCTCATAAGTAAAGTAAGAAAGTGTCGATGACAGGGCCTTGGTTATACCCAAAATAATATACAAAAAGACCAAAATACAACATGAGGACCTCGATGTAGAGTAGGGCTCACCACAACCAGCTGAAGAGAGGGTACACTCCTATCGTGAATCTATGCCTTCTGTTGAGGTATCACCTGCATCCATTAAGGATGCAGTATCCCCGACAAAAATGACGTTAGTACATATGGAATAGTACTAGCATGTAAAGCTAAATACCCCATATGAAATGGACTCTCAACATAAGGAGAGAACACATGGAAATAGGGAGAAAATCAATATGAAAATGACATGTTAAGGCATAAGGAAAAAGTGTAACGTGAGTAAAACCTTCACATAAGCATTAACATTTTAGTGGGGAGATCATTAGTTATTGACATAGGAATATATAACCACCATATGCGCGGCATGGTGTACGACCTCGGCCCGATTGGCTAAGCCTTCTCACCACAATGTCGTGTGGATCGACATGACTTTGCTAGCAATACATTCATCCCAATTAAAGGTCATAATCTCATCATAGTGCGAAGGGGACTTGTCCCCAATTGCATTCCTACACCGGCACATGTAGTTTCGGTATAGGTCTTTGCAACCTATACCTTCTCGGTTACATAACAACACTCCCAAAAACATTTCTTTAAAGCATTTCATAAAACCTTTCTTTTCATTGTCCCTTTTGTGGACATACATCATCATTATCATCTCCATTCTTTTATTTCATTCACTTGCCATGGATTTTCGGAAGTCATAGAAATGTATTTAAAACATCGGATAACCATAGCTGCAAACGCATGAAAGCTTAGATATTTGAAATAAATTTCAAAGAGGAGAGCATCACAATGGAAAATGTAACATAAATCGAGTTCATAAGCTTTTGGTAATTCAAACATTTGAGGCAATTCAATGCCCTAACCTTGGTCTTAACTCCATCATACATATCCATAATCACCCTAATGTATGCTATAGAGACACCTCTCACCTTCAAGCACCTCCATAAAACCTCTCTTGGGACTTTGTTGTATGTTTTTTCCTGATCGACAAACACCATATGCAAGTCCCTCTTTCTCTCCCTATACTATTCCACCAACTTCCTGATGAGATGAATGACTTTTGTGGTAGTTCGTCCCGGCATGAAACCGAACTGGTTCTCGGGTACAAATACTTTTTGCCGCACCATCATCTCTACCACCTTCTCCCCGACTTCCATAGTGTGGCTTAGCAACTTGATACCCCTATAATTATTGCAGCTTTGGATAACTCCGTTGTTCTTATACATCGGGTCATCATAATCCACTTCCATTCTTCGGGCATCTTGAAAGTCCTAAAAATAACATTAAATATGCCGGTGAGACTTTTCAAGCCTGCCCTGCTCTTCCAGAACTCTACCGGAATCTCATCGGGCTTGGTCGCCCTAACTTCTGCTCATTTTACGCATAGCCTCCACCACCTCCCCAACCCTAATTTGTCTACAATACCCAAAATCTTGGCGATTCTCGAAGTGCTCCAGATCACTAAGCACAATGTTCCTATGTCTCTCCTCATTTAAGAGCTTATGGAAATACGTCTGTCATCTTCGTCTAATATGCACCTCTTCCACCAAAACTCTTCTATCCTCGTCTTTTGATGTGCTTCACATGGTCCAGATCACGGGCCTTCATCTCTCTCGCCTTAGCTAGCTTGTACATCTTTTTGTCCGCGCCTTTACCTTCAAGTTCTTCATACGAGCATCCTAACGTTGTTGTCTTTGCTGCCATGACTTTTAGCTTTGCTTCCCTCTTAGGCATCTTGTACAACCTTTTGCTCGTCCTCTTCTTCACCCTGTCTCTGCTCCCTACCAACTTCAAATACACTGCCTTCTTAACGTTCACTTTCCCTTGAACCTTTCCATTCCACCTATAGTCTCCTCTGTGCCTTGTAAAGTAGCCCTAAGAGACCCTTACCACCTATTTAGCTACTTCCCTAATACAATTCGCTGTCTTAGTCCACATGCTACTAGCATCCCCACTACTCAAGCAGGCCCCCATAACCTTTAGCTTCTCCTCCAACTCCCGAGCTTTGTTCTTAGTCAACGCTCCCCTTTTGATCTTGGGTTGACCATGCACAACCCTTTTCTTCCTCCCCTCTTAATCCCCAAATCCCTAACCAAGAGCCTATGCTGGGTCACGAAGTTCTCGCTCGGGAGAACTGTGAGAAAGCAAGAGAAAAAATATATTATTTGTTGTACGTTAAGTGTTTTACAATAGCCCTATTTATATACAATATTTACATATACCTAAAGCCTTCTATACCAATGTGGGACACTATACATAAACTAATTCTAACACTTCTCAAACTAGTGCACACAAATTATATGTACCGAGCTTGTTACATATATAACTTGGACCAGTAAGAGACTTGGTGAAAATATCTGCAAGTTGATTATTTGACTTCACAAACTTTATAACAATATCTCTTGAGAGAATCTTTCTCTATGATGAAGTGATATTCAATCTCAATGTGTCTGAGAGGAACACTGGATTTGATGCAATATGAAGGGCAACCTGATTACCACACACAAGTTCCATCTGACTGATTTCTCCAAATTTTAATTCTTTGAGCAACAGTTTGACCAAAACTAGCTCACATGTTCCAAAAGCCATGGCTCGATACTTTGCTTCTGCGCTAGGCGGAGCAACTACATTCTTTTTCTTGCTTTTCCGGACCAAATTACTTCCTACTAAAACACAAATCCATATGTGGAACGTCTATCAGAAGGTGACCCTACCCAATTATCATCTGTATATCCAACAATATGCTTGTGGCCTCGATTTTTGAATAGTAGTCCTTTGCCTGGAGCTGATTTTATATACCGAAGAATGTGAACAACTGCATCCCAATGACTGTTATAGGGACAATCCATAAATTGACTTACAACACTCACATGAAATGAAATATCAGGTCTAGTCACTGTGAGATAATTCAATTTGCCATCCAACTGTCTATATCTTGCAGGATCGCTAAGAGGCTCCCTTGTCCCGGCAGAAGCTTAGCATTCGGATACATAGAAGTGACAACGAGTCTGCAACCCATCATTCCTGTCTCGTCAAAAATGTCTAAAGCATACTTTCTTTGTGAAATAACAATACATGAAGTAGACTGAGCGACCTCAATACCTAGAGAGTACTTCAATCTGCCGAGATCCTTAGTCTGAAAGTGTTGAAAGAGATGTTGTTTCAGACTAGCAATGCCATCCTAATTATTGCCAGTAGTAACAATATCATAGACGAACCACCAGATAAATACACAGATTAGGAGCAGAGTGCCGATAGAACATTGAGTGATCAACTTCACTATGACTCATGCCGAACTCCTGAATTACTGTGCTGAACTTGCCAAACCAGGCTCGAGGAGATTGTTTCAGACCACAAAGTTGCGTAATCCACATACAAGACCACTAGACTCCCACTAAGCAACAAAACCAGTTGGTTGCTCCATATAAACTTCATCTTCAAGATCACCGTAGAGAAAGCGAGAAAGGCATTCTCAATGTCCAACTGAGTATATCCTTTTGCAATCAGACGAGCTTTAAGTCGATCAACTTGGCTATCCGGCTCAACTTTGACAGCATAAACCTAACGACAACCAATAGTAGACTTACCTGAAGGAAGAGGAACAAGCTCCCAAGTACCACTCGCATGTAAAGAAAACATCTTGTCAATCATCGTCTGCCGCTATCCGGGATGAGATAGTGCCTCTCCTGTAGACTTAGGAATGGAAACAGTGGACAAAGATGATATAAAAGCATAATGGGGTGATGACAAACGGTTATAACTTAAACCATCGTAATGGAGGTTAGGATTAAGTGTTGATCGTACACCTTTTCAAAGTGCAATCGGTTGACGAGAAGGAGACAAGTCTGTAGTAGGTGTAGAAGCTGATGCTGGACGTGAATCATCTGGGCCTGTTGCTAGATGTAGACGACGATGATAAGTCAAGAGTGGTGGCCTTATGGTTGGAGATGTAGGAGGAGCAACGACAGACTCATCAGAAGTTGATATAGGTAGGAGCGGCTGTGGTGGTATTGTAGATGTTGATGGGGATGTTAGAGGAGGAACAATAGATTCCTCACAAGTAGGTATAAGTAAGGCCCCAGATATATCTAGATGATTAGATGAAGTAAGGTTGAGACTCAAAGAACGTGACATCGGCTGACATAGGATACCTACAAAGATTAGGTGAGTAACAACGATATCCCTTTTGTACTCGAGAATAGCCAAGGAAGACACTTGAGAGTACGATGAGCTAATTTATCTTTTGCGGGAGCTAAGTTATGATAAAACATGTACTCCCAAAAACATAAAGAGGAAGAGAATATAAGTGTGACCTAGGGAACAATATTGAACGTGGAATCTGATTTTGAGTGTTTGGATGATGAAGGCATCCGAATAATTAAATAACAAGCTGTAAGAACTACATCGCCCCAAACACACATCGGAACATGGGATTGAATGAGAAGTGTGCGTGCAGTTTCAATGAGATGCCTATTCTTTCTCTCAGCTACCCTATTCTGTTGAGAAGTATACGGACAAGATGTCTGATGGATAATTCTTTGAGAAGGCATAAACTGCTGAAAGTGAGAGGATAAATATTCTAAGGAATTATCACTAAGAAAAGTGAAAAGTGCGAATAGAAACACCAAATTGAGTTTTAATTTCAGCACAAAAACCTCGGAATATATAGAACAAGAACAATGTAGGAAAATTCAAGTACATCTTGAGTAATCATCAATGAAACTAGCAAAATAATGAAATCCTAAGGTTGAACTGACTCTTCTAGGATCCCATATATTAGACTGAACTAAAGAAAAAATATACTCTGCACGATTCTCAACACTATGTGAAAATGTAGCTTGAATATGTTTCCCAAGTTGACACGACTCACGAACTAATTTAGATAAGCTAGTCAAACTAGGCACCATTTTCTGAAGCTTGGATAAACTTGGATGTCCTGAACGTCTGTGAATTAGGTCTGGAGGATCTTTAGCTGGACATACTATAGAGGGATTACGTGAGTTAAAGTAATAAAGGCCTTGCGATTCACGCCCTGTGCCAATCGGCTTTCCCATATAGCTTTCCTGCATAATAAAAGAATCATCAATAAAATATATACCACAATGGAGGACATGAGTCAAACAACTAACAAATATAAGATTAAAAGGACAATTAGGGACATAAAAAATAGAATTTAAAGTGACAGAGGACAGGGGATTAGCTTGTCCAACTCCTTTTGCTTTTGTTTGGACTCTGTTGGCTAGAATAACATTGGGAAGAGATTGTGAATAAACAATATTGACAAAGTGACCTATTACTAGAAATATGATCAGAGGCGCCTGAGTCCATGACCCATGGTCCAAGAGTAGTACACTGGAAAACACAAGCATAGGAATTACCTACCGCGGAAGTATCTGTCTTAGTGACAGAGTCTACTTATGAAGGTGTCTGCTTAGTTGCTTGATACGGAAGGAACTCATTATACTCCCCTCCAGCTAAAGAAAACCCCTGGTTACCTGCAGTCTCAGTCTGAGCAATATGAGCATTTCTAGATGGTCGACCATGCAAAGAGTAACACACCTCACGAGTGTGCCCAAGCGTGTTACAATAAGAACACTTTGGTCTAGTTCTTCAAAAATGACCTCCTCCTCGTCCATTCTCCATAGTTTGAGGTGCTCGATTTTCCACTAGGATGCGAGAGCAGAGGAGTTAGCTATCTGTGATGAGATCACTGTATGACTTGGTGTTGCAGCAAGGCGAACTTATCGAGAGAATAATTCATCAACTGTGGGGACAGCCGGACTTGCCAAAATTTGGTCGCATAATGAATCAAGGTCATTAGGAAGTCCAGCGAGGGTAAGAACTAGAAACATCTTCTGTCATTGCTCTTGTTGCTTTTCAACACTAGTAGAAACTGGCATCAACTTCTCAATTTTCTCCATGACCGTCCGTTCTTGTCCCAAGTAGGTAGACATATCTAATTCTTATTTCTTTAAATTTGTCATCAGCGATATCACATCATAGAAACGAGATATGTCATTAGTGTATAAAGTGCGAGCCTTTTCCCAAACTAAATAACATGTCTGGAATGGACGAAACAAGGGTATCAACTTGGAATCAATAGATTGCCATATGATACTACATAATTGAGCAACGATCTTCTTCCAAAGTGCTTTGGCCTTTTCATCTCCTATGCTAGACTTTTTGATTAAATGATCTTGAACACCTTGAGCTTTATACCACAACTTGACAGACGAAGCCAAGCTAATTAGTTTGAATTTCCCATTAAAGGTTTCGAGGTAATTATAACACTGGAACTTTCAGGGCCCGTGTTTTTAGACCCAAAAACATCAAATTCCAAAGATATCATTGGATTGAAGAGCGGCCTAGCAAAATTATCACCAAATAACGGAAAGAATCAACTGTAACTCGCTGAAACAGACAAAGGAAACATTGTAGTTGCTGGACAAATTACTGCAGCTGCTAGAAGATCAGTGTAGTCGCAGGAAAAATCTCAAAGTGCTCGGGATAAAAAGAAAACAATATAGGTAGGGTCGGAATTACTAGACGAGACAATTGTCCGTCCAAAATGAGGATCCCAAGTTGCATGAGCAATAGGTCTTACATGTAAAGAGTCCGGTACCCACGACTCAAATTTTTCTTGCCAAGTTACGATCCTGATTTATGGATCTCTCGGTTCGAGAAATCAAAATAAGAGGCTCGGACGATTTTTTCGGACTCTTTTTCCAATTTCGATAAATATTGGTTGATTGTATATTTCATTATTGTTCTATGATTTAGAAAATCCTTTTTTGCCCTGGCATAGGAGTAAATGGAAGAAAAAGGGTTGATATTGGTACAATCTGATATTTTTTCAAAAAATTGTCGGAACAAGTGTCACGCGCCGCGGAACAAGTGTCACGCGCCGGCGTGTGGGTTTGACGCGGCGCCAGCGTTAGAGCTTCTTCAGGTGCATGAGGGCGCGTGGCTAAGGTTGTTCCGGTGTGGTTTTTCAGGTTTTGGTCGCTTGTGTATTCTGCACCCGCTGGTGGTGTTACTTTCAATAAAAAACCCACCGGAGAAGAGGTGAAGCAAAAAAACAACTTGAAATTCACCGGAAAAAAGGCATGATGACTGTCCCAGACTTGCTGGTTACCGCAGAATGGAGATTTCTCACTAGTTGCTCTGGTACCATGTGAGGAAGCACGGAAAAAAATATATTATTGATGTACTTTAAGTGTTTTACAATAGCCCTACTTATATACAATATTTACATATATCTAAAGCCTTCTATACCAATGTGGGACACTCTACATGAACTAATTCTAACAAGAACCTTGCAATCCGTGCATACCTTCCATCACATTTTTCGAGAAGTAAGCAAGCAATCCGTGTATTAAGTTTTTTTCCTTTCATTTTTAGCTCCATAGTACATCTTCTTAGAGCTGTGCAAAACTTGCGTTGTGTTTCAGGGTTAGCGTCATCACATAAATAACTTTTCTGTCTAAATTGTGCACCTGGTATATTGCAAGTTGTTTAGTTGTAGCAGGGCTCATCAAACTTTTAAGATGGTTTCCTAATTGAATGACTATTTATTTTCATTGTAATAATATCACAGAAAGAAGTTCTCAATATAAACAATTTGGCACCCTCATATCATATGTAATAATACTCACATAATGAAGTCCTCAATGTAAACAATTTTGCACTCTCATATAATCTAAATAGTGTAATCTCCAGGTAGGAATTAACTGTAGTGCTATATTTTAATAGGTTAAAGTGGCGCCGTGGATAATAACATCTGTTCTCTTTTGTCTTTTTATTATCTTGAGCCGAGGGTCTTTCGGAAACAGCCTCTCTACCCATAGGGGTAGGGGTAAGGTCTGCGTACACACTACCCTCCCCAGACCCCACTTATGGGATTTTACTGGGTTGTTGTTGTTGTTGTTGTTGCCAGTGGCGGAGGCAGGATATATACTAAGGGTGTTCCAAAAAAATTGGATTGCAGCTCACGAGAATTGAACCTGCAATCTCCTGCACATTTTGAACACCCTTGACCACTGAGCCAAACGTTTGCCTTGTGTCAAGAGTGTTCAAAACTTAATATATAGAGATAAAAAATAGATTTTGCCTTATATATACGGTGTAATTTTTCGGCGAAGGGTGTTCGGGTGAACACTCTTGCGCCCCCCTGCCTCCGCCCCTGGTTGTTGCTTTAGTGAACTAACACAATTTCATGCTATGGTACTTCCAAAATTTCAGACAAGAGGGGTTGCTCTGATGGTAAGCAACCCCTATTTCCAACCGAGAGGTTGTGAGTTCGAGTCTCCCCAAGAGTAAGGTGGGAAGTTCTTGGAGGGAAGGATGCCGGGGGTCTATTTGGAAACAGCCTCTCTACCCTAGGGTAGGGGTAAGGTCTGCGTACACACTACCCTCCCCAGACCCCACTAAGTAGGATTATACTGGGTTGTTATTGTTGTGGTACTTCCAAAACTAAACTTATGTTCGTGAGATGTGAAGGAATGTCCCAAGGATAATAGAAGCATTAAGTGTTGATGGATCAAGTGGACAACAAATCGGGTCTTCGACTTTTGACCCATCAGCAGGTTTGCATCTGCTTTGCCTTCTCTCTCTCTCACACACACAAACACACACACACACTTACAATTAAATGATACTATATATCTGATTTTTTCTCAAAACTTTTGTTCAGCTGAAAAATCTTGGGTTTCACCTACAGAGAGATATGCTGTTGTTCCAAATGAAAATGTAAGCTCACCATTCAAGCAAGCTTTATTTTGTTGAATGGTCTAAAATAGCATCAGCGTTGTCCCATTAAAAATTATCCATTTGTGCAATGGGCACATAAAAATTTATTTCAGGTGGTGGTTGGTTAGAGTATGATCGGTTAAGTTTGTACCCTGGATATATGGTCGATGCAACTGCATAACTATGCATATATTGCTGGTTCGTAATATTATTTCCCAGAGTATGCCATTTTTAGTGAAATCACTTGATTCCAATTAGGAGAAATGTGCAAAAAGATATTTGTATTTTGACTTTCAAGTTGCATGTCTTCCCGTCTTATCAACGGATAACTCAAAGTTAACTACCAGACATCAGATATCCTTCGAAATGTGCAAAAAGATATTTGTATTTTGACTTTCAAGTTACATGTCTTCCGGTCTTATCAGCGGATAACTCAAAGTTAACTACCAGACGTCAGATATCCTTCTCTTCGAAAACTTTAAAGGTGACATGAAATGATCCGAGATATTATTTTCTACCTGCAGGTGCCCAAGCAAACAGTGACTTCAGTAAAAGGGAACGGAAACGACGTAAATGTGCCTGAAAATGATGTGAAAAGGATACGGCTATGAGATTTTTAGTGTATGCATGTAACAGTTTGACGTTTGCTGGTGGACTTTCTGCACTGATATCTGCTTTTCAAATAATAGTATACCTCTATTTAAGTCGCTATTCAACGGGCTATGCAGATCTGCATTTCTTTTTATGATTTTTGTTGGCTTTTTTATTTTCTTTTTGGGGGTGGGGTGGGGGTGAGTT
>MU767832.1:116584-132864 GCA_026770625.1 Nicotiana glauca
ACACACATACACACACAATTTTTCCTTCAAGTTCTAGCTAGAAAATTCCATCAAAGAGTCCTAAAATGTTGAACCCTCCTGCAATAGAGGAAAAGAGGTTAAAGGGGCTATGTTTTTATTGTGATGAGAAGTACTCTCCTAGTCATCAATGTTTTAGGAAGAGACAACTTTTCTATATGAAGTTGAGTGATGATTCGTGGGAAGGAGGAGAAAAAGAGGACAGTCCACATGGATGAAGTATGATGAAATAGCCTCAATATGGGGAGCATGATGAGGAAAATGGGTCTGCAATGATTCCTCAAGTGTGTGCATGCTATAACTGGGTCGATGGATTACAGGACAATGAAGTGACTAAATTGGTGGGTGGAAAGGCTGTGCAAATCTTGATCGATATAAATAGTCATAATTTCTTGAATCTGAATACACCAAAAAGGTTGGAATGTTTTCTGTAGGAAATGTCTCCATTTGCTTGTAGTATCAGATGGGAATACAGTGTACAATAGGTACATGTATGAAGGGTTTTCTTGGAGGATGCAGGTTGTCAACTTTGCTATTAACATGTTGATTTTACCATTGGAAGGGTGTAATTTAGTTCCGGGAATACAATGGTTGATTACATTGGGAGATATCAAGTGGAACTTTAGATAGTTGAAGATGAATTTCATGATTCAGGGGAAGAATGTTACGACCCAACTCCCATCGGAGGCGCGATATCATCTAGCACCGCTTGTTAGGAAATCCAATAATAAATATGCGGAAGTAGACCTCAATAATGATAAGAAATAGTCTCAATACTGGTATAAATAATAGAAGTTAAAATTTTCAATACAATGAATCCACCACAAAATTTGGTGTCACCAAGTATATGAGCTCTATGAAATACTAATTACAAAGTCTCAACAATAAACAATACTATGTGGAAGACTGAACCGTAAGAACATAAGATAAAAGGGAGGATCCCGAACAAAACATATGTGCTTCCTCGAAATCTCCAGTCTAATCCACATACAAATAACTAGCAACCACAGCTGTCAGTAACACTTCGATATGCACATAAAGGGAAGAGTGTATTAATAGTACAACCGACCCCATTTACTCAATAAGTAGCAAGCTTAACCTCCGGCTGAAAGTAGTGAAGAGCTTAGATAGATCTGATGCGCACTGTCCACAACCAACAATAGCAATAACGGCAGAACAATAGCATAAAAAGAAAAACAGCTAAAATAATAACAAACTCAGCTTAACACAACAGGAGGAAAACTACACATACTTTTTAGATATAACAGTCAAAGTATCAACTTCCATATAATTCACTTCAACAAGTAATTAACAAGATACAACTATAATATCAAGCTCTAAACATCAAATGGAGACATCAAATACCAATTAACACGAGGAATAAAATAACTCTATGCTAGCATGCCAGTCATACATGCCAAATCAACAAAGAAACACAGTTTAAATATCAGATATACAGAATGTCAGCACGTTAAAAGTAATTGGCACACGGTGCCCCTCGTTTGTAGTCTCAACACTCTCACGTTGCCTAGCAAGATGCCCATGGCTTCCACACACGAACATATACACACACTTAGCACTATACGGGTGCCTGACATAAGTCCCTTACCCAACATGTAATGTGTGCCAGCACTCTAGAGGCACAAAGACCAAGGTTTATCACCTAACTATGAATGGACAGATTATAGACTAAGCGTCGATCATATCAAAGTGAACGATCAACATAACACAACCCAATCAATACCACTCAGCCCAATAGGGGGACCTAGCGTAAGAGTCTCCTCAATATCAATACCAGTCAGCCCAATGGGGGGGGGGGCTGACACATGCGTCACCTCAATAACAATATCAATACGGTTCTATGGCCCTAACTCAGTCATTAATCCGCTCAGAACTATATGCCAATATCATATAGTGTCAAAATCAGTATACCCCTTGGATTATGCTAATGTGCCATAAATCCACTCCAAATCATATTACACAAGAAAGGATGCTAACAACATGTGAGATAACATGTAAGAAGTATACAAAGATGGTGATATAACATGCAGATGTAATATCATGACCGAAAAGTATGACTACCATTAAGATAAATAGCTCTACACAGCGAAAACAACCCTATCATACCTCAACAAACAATCAAATAGCCTAGACATCATTCCTAGCACGAATAATAACCCACATAGTCATAGAAGTGGAGAAAACATATATCAAATAGGCATGATAGAAAAATAAGGTATAATAGTGGCCTAAGAACTACTCGGATCATGAATAACCACAGTGCACACATATACGCTCGTCATCTCACATATACCTCACCCCAACACATGACAAATATCACAGTGAATGGGGAAATTATCCTCAAACCAAGCTTAGGCAAGATTACTTACCTCATCCAGGCTAGTCTTCAATCTCGAATCGCACCAAAACCTTGATCTAGCTCTCCAATCGTGCAAATCCAAGCAAAAAATCATCCAAGAAAGTCAACAAAGCTATAAGAAGTGATCCCAATCTATAAATTTTCAATCTTTGAAGAAATTCCCAAAAGTCTACAAAAGTCAAATTGTGATTATCTTGGCGCGATCGCAATGCTCATCAGAACAACTCTAGAAATCAACAACGCAACATAATCCAAAATGGTCTGAAGCTATCCCAAAACTCACTCAAGCCCCTCGGGACCCTGCCCAATCATACCTATAAGTCCAAATAAATTATCAAACTTTTATAAAGTCTCAAAACACACGATGAATGTCAAAACCAAGAATCCTCAATCAAGATCAATCTCTTAAGTATACAAACATCAAACTTCGAACCAAGCATATGATTCAAGTCTAACCAATCTTGAATGAATCTAAACTTTGCACAAAAGTCCCAAATCACAAAACAGACCTATTCTAATTCTCAAAACAATAATCCAGCCCTGATAGCCTTAAAGTCAACTCCCGATCAAATTTGTGAACTCTCAAATTCTTCAAATTGCCAGCTTTCGACAAATAGAGCTAAAACCTGGCCAAATTTGATCCTAACATATGCCTAAGTCCAAAATAACCATACAAACCTATTGAAACCATCAAATTGTAATTTCGAGGTAATTTATTCAAAAGTCAAACCTCGGTCAACTCGTCAAACTTACGCTTCCAAATTGAGAATTTCCCTTCCAAATCAGCTCTGAACCTCTCTAAAGTCAAACTCAACTATACATGAAAGTAATAAAGCATAATATGAAGCTACTCAATGTTTGAACCCTCTGAGCTAAGTGCCAAAGTTCAAAACGATCAGTCTAGTCGTGACATTCTCCCTCACTTAAACATACGTTTGTCCTCGAACCTGCCAAGAATCGTTCCAAAGCTGCCAAATAACTGCATGGCTCATCATACCCCTACCCACGGGTGTCTCACGTTGCCTCAAACCATATAAGTTCATTACGCAATCCAGACTAAAAAAATTTCGTCAACCTTAGATTAAGGATCCATAAGACCAATTCTAACTTCCGGAGCTCCCTCAAAGATTCGATTCTCAAATGTATACATTGTATCAATCTCAAAAAGATGTATCAAAGCATAATAGTACTTGCAAGATGCAACCACACGATGTACCGCATGACTCATATGCCCATAGCAAAATTTTCCAACAACAATAGCTTCTGATTACAAAATTCGGTACCGGTAATATACCTCATGACACATAAAATCTTTCTCCAATCTTTGCAATACTGCAAATTATGAAAGAAATATGTTAAAACTTATAACCACCCATCAAATAAGGAATTCATGGAGTTCTCTCACTCAACAAGATTCGTTACCATTGAGCTGATTAGTGACATTCTTCCTCTAAACAAACATTATACGATATCGATTGCACTAATTCCAGATCCATTAGCTTCGTCTCACTTGGTACAAGCCGCTCGACCAGCAGGCCACATCAAATACAATAAAGAACCTCATACAATGCAATCTATGCGTCAACAAGCAACAGTTCAAATATGATCAATAATGGAAAATGAACCAAGACAGAACTATCCAACAAGTTCAACAAATACAATATCAAGAGCGTAATGCTAATAAATCCATCCCACAACGGAGAAAAAAACACACAAAATGAACACGAGGAATCATATCCAACATAATCTTGTTACGGTGTACAACCCAATCCACACATAATACCATTGCAGCGTGCAACCTGATCCACATATATCAATATATGAGAGTACCCACTGAGCAAACATGCACATACCCACTAAACGCATGTATAACAATAACAAGCATGTATAGTGCATAGAGACAACTTTGGGGATATGGATAGCATAATGCGCTACAGAAAAGGCAAAGAATAACAAAGGTGTAATAAGCAGATCAATATCTCAAGAAACATCTCGCTAAAATATCATCATAAGACCTAAACAGAACCTCAACATGCATGTGAATAACCAAGTAGTGTCGCAACCCATCATGACACAAAGAAGTAACACATGGAACAGATCAAGGCATGAATAACATTTATTCCGCCCGATGACGCATCCATATAAAATGCTACACTAAATACGCGAATTCAATCGAATATAGAATACACACCCTAATTAGGCCTACCAATGGGCCTGCAAATCGATTGGGGTAATTCCAAAAATAGGTCAACAGCCTTCTAAAAGTCCATAGTGACCCCATCCATGACACATACAATCAGCTGTCAAATCCCGAATACACTTCCATAGTCCGAAACCAGAGGAATAGTCTGCCTCTCAGAAATAAAATATTCAAACAAAGAGAGTACCAAAATATCTATACCTGATCCCAAACTCTCCACTCAAGTGACTGACATATCATGTAGACACAGCCATCCCAAGGAGATACTCCCATTACCTTCTGCAAAAGAAGCAAAACCTGAATATCGCCGATTACCAACCATGCGATCTCTCTAGTACTAGTCAAGCATCCAAAACCAATGCACCTTCCACGAAACACACCATTTCCAAGTGATACCGAAGACAATGCTAGCATTGTCTCAACCATCACATATTTCCCATGTTGTCTAAAACTCATAATACTCCTTTCAAAACTAAACTAAAACCTTGTTCATGCAATCCCAATTCCACACCGCTCACTACATGAATCATGCTATATGTAAAAAATACGAGAATGCCATTATCAACTCCGATACAAATATGATACATACTCCATCAACTAGAAACCTTCCACTAAGATCAATTCAGGAGAAAATCATCACCACACAACAAAATTTTCATGCATGTAGAGGACAACAACTGCAAGCCGTGGTTGACATCATCACAAACTCTTTAAAATCCTTATGAACATAATGAAGCCAACTGAACTAAATACCTCTAAATCACCCAAGTCACACAGACTACTAAACCTAATAGTGTTACCACTAAGACACATGTACATCCCTATAATACGAAAGAAACTGATCATTTCCATTACCATACTAAACCAAACCACCGCTAAACGGATCTAACGTCTCCAAATTACTCATGACCTGCCTTTACAGCAATGATACTCTTCCCAATTTTATTATGGGCCTCAATCAATACTCATCCCACGTGATCCCAATGTAGAATCTCGTCATCCCAAGACTCGTATGCCATTGTGTTTCCCCTTGTACGTCCAATAGTACCTCAAATCGAGATACCTACTCTGAAGAGGCCCTCTCTGCATTTGAAGTTGTTTCTTTCATCTTTCAAACAATACTTCACATAATTGATAATGATATAGAAATGTTCCAAGTCCCTTCACAATCCGATGCAAATTTCAAATCTCCAGTCACACATAAACCTAAAAATCATTATATACCACGTATTGCATCTTGCATCCATTAGAACCTTCACGGGAGTCACCCACTCCGTCTTAGTACCGAATACATAACCAACCATGCCGAACGGTTAGTTCTACGTTAGCACATGAATACACCAAAATGAAATAACTGAGCAAATCCTTCCCTTGCTCACGACCTCTACAGAAGAATATCAAACCTGAATCCTTCTACAATCTCCATTTATTACTAAGATGAATACAACAGACTCCCAGAAATTCATTGCTCAAATCAACCTCAAAGTCATCATCCTAAGATCATATCTAATCTCCAAGCATCACATAGTCCATAATCTATAACAACACATGACTAGGTAACCCAATCACCGATGGTAGACTCTCCAATTGGCTTCAAGCCAAAAACATATAATCCAAGACCCATAATGATCACTCTTCCTTAATTGCCATAATCCTACACTGTAACACATATTAATTCATCATAAACTCATGCCACACCAACCATAACGCATCCCAAATAATCAACCCAAATGCACACTCAACCTCGTGACAGTCGTGCCATCTTCCTCAAAAGCGATCCGAACCCATTTTGTAGCACATGCATCCCATCAGGTAGAAGGTAAAATTCTTCATAAGAAATTAGGCAACTCCTAAACTTCTTATAGGAGATAACCCACTTGACCGTATATCAACATCTTTCTATGATATACCATGGTACAATGCTATGTAAACAATGACTTCTCCCGAGTCCACACTCATCCACAAGCTGTAAAAATTCTATTTTATTCCATCAATGAACAGCTAGAAGACTTTTTAACACATCCCAACTCAAGATAGTACCCACACCAAGATGATTATCAAACATTCACGATCCCCTACTAGCTCAAGGAAACCTCTTCGTCAGTTTCGAACATTCAAAATGTAAGAAGTCATAACTAATATGAAATTCCCTCAACAGTCCATAATGACCCTAATAGCATCAAACTTCCTCGAAATCATGGGCAACCCTACCACAAAACCTATAATCATACTCCCTTACTTCCACATTAGTACAACTATCTTTCGAAGTAAACCACTCGGTCTTTGGTGCTCATTCTCAACCTATTGATAATCATCATCGTGAAACTTGCTCAATAATGTCCTTTTGCATCCTTCACCTCAAAATTATTGCCTCGAATCACGACATACCAATCACTTGTACAAATAAAATACCACAACTACGAGCCTTCTTAGGATCATCTCCCTCAAGTCATTAATACTGGAAACGCAAATCTGATATGAAAGTCACAAGCAGAGATGCACACTAAGAGCCACTTCTCAGCACTACCTAGTAATTCCGTGCCCTTAGGGGCAAACAAATGGAAACCATCATACCAACGGCCCTTAATGATCTCAAACAAAGATGAATGCACAACAACACTAGATAGAGCTCTACTTAACTTAAAAATACCCAATCTCACAAATCTATCAACCCAAGCCTGAACATCCATAACCCAATGCTTCTCCTTCGCTAGAATAAATGCCAAACTCTGAATCATGAAATAAATAATCCTTCTCATGGGCTGATACAACCACAAACTTAAACAATCACCCTACTAGTCTGCTGCCATACTATATAAGGACCAACACATGACTCATCATAATACATTGTATGAGGCCCCAAACCTGTGGGCATCACCAACACTATGGCTACAATAGATGGTAACTCATCAGTAAAATGACAATAGTAGTCTAAACTCCCACACGAGGGAAAAATATCCCGCACCATGCCTATATCATCATCAAAGCTCGCAGGTGCCCAACTGATATCGAGTACTTAAAATCTCATACAATGAGTAGGGAGGAACAGAAGATGTAGGCTTCAAGCCAAGATAAGGTCACATGATAAGGAATCTAGGAAGGGAAAGTTTCCTAAAGCCCTATAGCCTCTTGAAGATAAATATATACATCACCATACCGATTCCCAAGACTCTACTGAGGCTGCTTATGACTTGTGAGACCTATGCAACCTGGTGCTCTAATACCAACTTGTCATAGCCTGAACTTCTACCAAAGGCATGATAACGCCTAACACCCCTTGTTAGTCAAGCCAACAATAAATATGCGGTAATAAACCTCAATAATGATAATAAATAGTCTCAAAAGCAAAATGGTATAGCTAACAAAAGTTAAAATTTTCAATACAATGAATCCACCACAAAATCTGGTGTCACTGAGCACATGAGCTCTATGAAATACTAAATATAAAGTCAGAACAAAATACAATACTGTCTAGAACACTGAATTGTAAGAACATAAGATAAAAGGGAGGACTTCAAGGCCCGCAAACGAAATAGTTATGCTACCTTGAAATCTCCAGTCCCATCCGAATAAAGCTAATTGAAAACCACCACTATCAGCAACACCTGGATCTGCACAGAAAGTGCAGAGTGTAGTATGAGTACAACCCACCCCATGTACTTAATAAGTAGCAAGCCCAACCTCGAGCTAAAAGTAGTGACGCGCTTGACAAGGTCTACTATCCACAAACAACACTAGAAATAATAGCAGATAAAGTTAATCGGCTCAAATAATAATAAGCTCAACTTAATACAATGGGAAGTAAACAAGACATGCTTTTCAGATATAACAGTCAAGACATCAACTTCAACAAAATTCACTTAGACAAGTATTTAACAAGATACATTTGTAATATCAAGATATAAGCATCAAGTGGAGACACCAAATACAATTTATCATGAGAAATAATACAACTCTATGCTTGCATGTTAGTCATACATGCCAAATCAACCAAGAATCAATGTTTAAATATCAGATATACGAAATCTCAAAATGTTAAAAGTGCTTGGAACATAGCGCCCTCAATCATAGTCTCAGTACTCTCACAATGCCTGGAAATATGTCCATGGATCCTCACACATGCACATATATTCACTCTCGGCACTGTACATGTACTTGACACAAGTCCCTCACCCAGCACGTAACGTGTGCCTACACTCGAGAGGAAAGACCATGGGTTATCATCTGCCTCCGGAGGGAAGATCCTTGCCTAAGCGCTAATAAGATCAAAGTCAACGATCATCATAACACAACCCAAATGGCATGCACACACGTCACCTCAATATTAATACCACTCAGCCCAATAGAGGTCATATGCGTCACCTTAATATCAATACCAATACGACTCTAAGGCTCCAACTCAGTTATTAATATGCTCAAACATCAATATGCCAACATCTCATAGTGTCAAAATCAATATGCCACCACAAATACACTCAATACAAAGTCACACAAGTAAGGATGCTAACAACATGTAATAAGTGTAAAAAGATTGTGATATAGCACGCAAATATAATATCATGATTGAAAGATATGACAACAAATAAGACAAATAGCTCAACATAGCTAAAATATTCCCTATCATGCCTCAACAAATAAATAAATCACCTAGACTTGATTCCTAGCACGAATAATAGCCTATATAGTCGTACATGTGGAGAAAATACGATATCAAATAAGTATGCTTACAAAATAAGGCATATAATGGCCTAAGAACTACCCGAATCATGAATAACCATGGTGCATGCATATACGCTTGTCATCTCTTATATACGTCACCCCCAACATATAAGAAATATCATAGAAACATGGGAAATTACCCTCAAACCAAGCTTAGGCAAGATACTTACCTCATACGGGCTAGTCTTCAACCTCGAATCACGTCAAAACTTTGATCTAGCTCTCCAATTCACAAATCCAAGCAAAATATCATCCAAGGAAGTCAACAATTCCATAGGAAGCGATGCCAATACATAAAGCTTCGATCTTTGAAGAAATTTCCCAAAGTCAACAAAAGTCAACCCACGTGCCCGAATTCAAACCAATACCAAAATCCAATTACTCATAACATATGGAGTCCAAATATGTAATTAGTTTCCAAAATCTAGCCCGTATTGGTACTCAAATCTCTAAAATACAGTCTCTTAAAGTATAGGCAAAACGCCAATTTTCTTTTCAAAATTCCAATTTTTAGGTGTAGAAATCCATGGGTAATCAAGATATAAAGCAAAATCCAAGTGAATATTACTTACCTCTAATATAGTAGTGAAATTTCTCTTCAAAATCTCCTATTCTCGAACTCTAGGGTTCAAAATATGAAATAATGGGCAAAGCCCAAAAATTGGCAACTTAAATGCACTCCCCATCAATACCATATGCAATCACGCTAGTACCCTCGCGATCACGAAGTCTGATATGCCTCTAGCTCATCTGTGCTTCTCGAACTCTATGCCTCTTACGCGAACGCGAAGGTCCACACTGCCCAGGTCTTCGTGAACATGATGTTGCCCACGCGAACATGGTGGCCAAAACCCAGCTTGAACACAAAGTTCCGCGAACATGGCCTCTTCATTTCAAACGCGAAGAAAAATTCATCATGGACCCCAAAACACCTTTCTCGATCTTGATGCTCCTACGTTGATCATGAAGCTCAACAGAACATCACCAGAAATCAACAACACAACACAACCCAAATGGTCCAAAACCATCCCGAAACTCATCCGAGCCAATAGAGGCCTCATACGATCATTCCAACAAGTCTAAATACATTATCAAAACTTATACAAAGTCTCAAAAAACCACTATTAACATCAAAACCAAGAATCTTCAACCGAGATAAATCTCTTAAGTGCATAAACTTCCAAGTTAGAAGCAAACATCTGATTCAAATCTAACCATTTTGGAATGAACCCAAAATTTGCACACAAGTCCCAAATGATAAAACGAACCTATTCCAGTTCCTAAATAATAATCCGACAGGATATCCTCAAAGTCAACTCCCTGTCAAACTTGTAAACTCTCAAATTCTTCAAATTGCCAGCTTTCGATAAATAAAGCCAAAACCTTTTGGGAACATCCAAATTTGAATTCAAATATACTTACAAGTTAAAAATTATCATACAAACCTAATGAAACCATCAAATCCATATTTTGAGGTCATTTACTCAAAAGTCATATATTGGTTAACTCCTCCAACTTAAAACTTTCGAATTGGGAACTACCTTTCCAAATCAGATCCACACCTCTCGAAAGTCAAAACAAACTATACATTCTAGTCATAAAGAATAATATAAATCTACTCAATATATCAAACCGTCAAATGAATGATAGAGCTCTAAATGACATGTCGGTCGTTACAAAGAAAGTGTCACTCCGGGGCATGCTACCTCATGCATTGAGTGTTGTGGATCAAGATCAAATTAACAAATTATTGTCCCAACCACCTACTCATTCCATGATGTCTGTGACCTTACTGAGATCAACCTCTGAGTTTGATGTTTCAAAAGGAACCGTACAACAAATGTCCAAGGAAGTGGCAGTCAACCAGGAGATGGTACGACTGGAGGAAATCCTACATTAGTTTGTAGATCTTTTTGTGGAGCCTAAGTGCTTACCTCCTCATAGAACTCATGATCACATAATAGTGGTGAAAGAAGGAACCTTACCTATTATTGTGAGGTGATGTGCCGGAGAATTTTGGCACATTTAAATACTAATTGCTTAGATTTTAGCTTGTTTTAATGCAATTATAACCGATACTTATGTAGTTTTGTTACTTCTACAGTACATAAGGAAGGGGAACTCAAGAACATGGAAATGGAAGCAAAAAGATAAGAAAAGAGAAAAATGTTGCACAAATGCTGATCTACGGTTCACTATGCGATCATAGATCAGACATGCGAGCCGCATAATGGACAAAAGAATCGCAGACTGAAGCAGAGACCTGAGCCTAATTTCAAGTGAAGTATGCGGTTCAAGATGCGACCGCAGAATCAAAATACGGTCCTCATAGTGATCGCATAACCAGCTATGAAGACTACTGAAGGTCAAAGATGCGAGACAAAATGCGGCCGCATAACTCAAATGCGGACCGCATAATGGTAATGCGATGAAGACCTGTATGACTAGGGTTTTAATCTGTGGTTTGGGTGTTCAAAATGCGGACCACAGACTTGTTCTGCGACAACAATGCGGTCGCATATCGGACCTGAAAGGACAATTTTATCCATTTTCTTTCTCGATTTTTGCCCCACTATAAATAGTTTTATGAAGCCTTTGTGGGCTCATCTTGTCTAGTCTTTACACTACATTCCAAGAAATAAATATTCTCTCTTTTTGGAAGCTTTTGGTTGAAGATTCCCTACTTTGTAAGCATTCATGGCATTAAATATTAGTTGGTCCTTGTATTTTATCATGTGTAGCTAACTTTAAATACTAAGGTTCTGGACCCTAAATGGGTGTTATGTTAACAAATTATTTTGAGGTCATCCTACATTAGTTTGTAGATCTTGAGGTCATCCTACAAATTATTTTGAGGTCATCCTACATTAGCTAACTAAGGTTCTGGACCCTAAATGAAACCATCAAATCCATATTTTGAGGTCATTTACTCAAAAGTCATATATTGGTTAACTCCTCCAACTTAAAACTTTCGAATTGGGAACTACCCTTCCAAATCAGCTCCACACCTCTCGAAAGTCAAAACAAACTATACATTCTAGTCATAAAGAATAATATAAAGCTACTCAATATATCAAACCGTCAAATGAATGATAGAGCTCTAAATGACATGTCGGTCGTTACAAAGAAAGTGTCACTCCGGGGCATGCTACCTCATGCATTGAGTATTGTGGATCAAGATCAAATTAACAAATTATTGTCCCAACCACCTACTCATTCCATGATGTCTGTGACCTTACTGAGATCAACCTCTGAGTTTGATGTTTCAAAAGGAACCGTACAACAAATGTCCAAGGAAGTGGCAGTCAACCAGGAGATGGTACGACTGGAGGAAATCCTACATTAGTTTGTAGATCTTTTTGTGGAGCCTAAGTGCTTACCTCCTCATAGAACTCATGATCACATAATAGTGGTGAAAGAAGGAACCTTACCTATTATTGTGAGGTGATGTGCCGGAGAATTTTGGCACATTTAAATACTAATTGCTTAGATTTTAGCTTGTTTTAATGCAATTATAACCGATACTTATGTAGTTTTGTTACTTCTACAGTACATAAGGAAGGGGAACTCAAGAACATGGAAATGGAAGCAAAAAGATAAGAAAAGAGCAAAATGTTGCACAAATGCTGATCTGCGGTTCACTATGCGATCACAGATCAGACATGCGAGCCGCATAATGGACAAAAGAATCGCAGACTGAAGCAGAGACCTGAGCCTAATTTCAAGTGAAGAATGCGGTTCAAGATGCGACCGCAGAATCAAAATACGTTCCTCATAGTGATCGCATAACCAACTATGAAGACTACTGAAGGTCAAAGATGCGAGACAAAATGCGGCCGCATAACTCAAATGCGGACCTCATAATGGTAATGCGATGAAGACCTGTATGACTAGGGTTTTAATCTGTGGTTTGGGTGTTCAAAATGCGGACCGCATACTTGTTCTGCGACAACAATGCGGTCGCATATCGGACCTGAAAGGACAATTTTGTCCATTTTCTTTCTCAATTTTTGCCCCACTATAAATAGTTTTATGAAGCCTTTGTGGGCTCATCTTGTCTAGTCTTTACACTACATTCCAAGAAATAAATATTCTCTCTTTTTGGAAGCTTTTGGTTGAAGATTCCCTACTTTGTAAGCATTCATGGCATTAAATATTAGTTGGTCCTTGTATTTTATCATGTGTAGCTAACTTTAAATACTAAGGTTCTGGACCCTAAATGGGTGTTATGTTAATGGGTATTTAATATTGAATATATGCATAATGGTTGGTTGATATTTATTTACTTCTCATTCTTCATTTATTGTTGGTGGTTGCAAACATTAACAAAAGTCATTAAATTCTTGCTTTGCTTGGGAAAGTGGGTTAGAATATGGTAGAAGTAGATATCAATGACTCAAGGCTTTAAACCTTGTTTAATAAAATCGCTTAAGAATAAGTGGGTTTTAGTTGGCATACATTGATGATTCTTCATTGCAACTCTTTTACATTTGGAAAAATTATAAAGAGGAAATACTACTCAACTGTTGGGAAATATTGTGTAGTATATTAGGCATAATTTGCATATCAAAGGAACCTTCCATTAGAAATATATCATATTAACACTTGTACACATTACATTTCATTAAAGGGGACACAACCTTGGTTTCTTAATCAAATTGATCACTCGTTAAACATTTCAATTAGTCATTATATCAAATCAAACTCCTTATATACTCTTGTTACTACAAACCACTATCTTGTTACTATTAACCGAATAGAGATAAGACTTTAGTTGAGAAACACACTGAACAAGTAACCTTTTCACACCTATTCCATGTGGGATTCGACCCCAACCTTGTTGGGTTATTATATTTGACACCGACCGCCTTACACTCTTAATTAAAATGTAATTTGAGCGCATCAAAGCTCCTTCGCGTTCGCGACCTCTGGACACATTTACCCTTCGCGTACGCGTGTGTCCCTTGCGAACGCGTGGGGTCGGGTAAGTTAAAATGCCCAAATGCTACTGGAAATGAAATTTACCCCCTTTGCTCAAAACAACAGACCCATAACCCCCTAAGCCCCAAAAATTCAAAGTGTCTAAAATCTTCAAGTCTTCTTGCAAATTTTCATCTCCATTTTCAAGGTATGTAATCTTTACTCTCCTCTCAATCAAGTTTTGTCTCTTTTCTTCTTTTTTTGGTGTAAATTGCGAAAGAAGAGCAACCATTGTTGTATGGTTTTGAGGGTTAAAAATTTTAAGCATTAAGTTGCAAACTGATGCTTGAAAATTATTGTTGCTTGCTGGGTGAGATTGGTTGAGTGTGAGTGCTTATTTGTGAAAAAGTTCTGGGTAAAATGTGTGCCCAAATGTGTTGTAAATGAACAACAAAAAATGGCACACAAAATAGTTGAAGAAATGCCTCAAAGAAGAAAAACTTTCTGGGCGAAGAAGAAGTCTTCGCGAACGCGAGGGTTTCCACGTGAATGCGTAGGCTTAGCCATAGAAGAGGCAGAATTATACCTTCGTGAACGCGATGGTACCCTCGCGAATGCGAAGGTCTGGGAATTTTGAATTTTTTTTACTCTTTGCGAACGTGGCTGGAAGCTCGCGAATGCAAAGAGCAATGCCTGGCAATCCCAAAAATGGCATAAAACAGTAGCTTCGCACAGCTCTGCCTGGGACCTTTTCCGCCCATTTCTTCCGCTTAAATACTTCCTAATACATTGTTTTAAGTGTATGTATAAGCTTTTAACATTGTTGGTCGATTTTGTAGGTACTTTGGATTTAAAATGGAACTGGAACATCATGAAATTGCACAAGAACATGTTTTCGGACCCGGACAAGAGGAAGCTTTCGGTCATGAGCGGTTTTTATCTGCGGCATGCGAGCGGAAATATGATGAACTTTTGTCCAAAACCATTGTGCGGGAAAGAGGAATCAATTTAGAAAAAGTTGAAGAGAAAATGCCTGGCTTCTATGCATGCTTGATGGAGAGCGGATGGATGTGTTTTGCTGAGCCACCAATCAACTCCAACCACACAATAGTTTTGGAGTTCTATGCAAATGCCATACAGACGGACTTCCAGGATGTATTGGTGACTACTGTGCGGGGCGTAGCGGTTCATTTCAGCTCTCAAATTATCAATAATGTTTATGGCCTCCCCAATGCTGACAACGAGGCTTACAAAGAAAGAGCAAGAGCAGGGGGCAACCAATGGCTGATAGATAAGCTGCATGGCGGGGTCACTCCAAAGTGGCTAACATTGCATAAGAGAGTGGATTCTCACAACTTCACTGTGGAAGAAAAGACATGGCTTTCCATTATTTGTTCCAGAGTGTCACCTTCTACAAATGACACCGATGTAACAACAGATAGGGCACTCATGATTTCCGCTCTCATGGATGGATTGCCTGTTAATGTGGGGGAGCATATTGTTCGAGAGATTGAGGAAGCTGCTAATGGGAGGTCCAAGAGCCTGTTCTTTCCCTGTTTGATCACCAGACTTTATAATGATGCAGGGGTGCTTAAACGGCCCAATGACATTGAGAAAAGTCCTGGCAAGCCGATGATCCATCCCATACTGAAAAGGGGACCAAGTAAAAAGCAGAAAAATAGGCACATTGATGTAGCCCCCTTCATTCGGGCAGTTCACAGAGACCACTACTGATCCCGCCGGATCCTTTGACCCTATGGGACCCCTCCAGTCTGGGCCTCATACTATGCGCCATTTCCAACCAGATTTATGGGGTTGATGCACATGTTAGGCAGCTTATAGCTGGCCTTCCCACTGGCCCATCTGGGGCAAGCACATCTACTGGGGAGAATGCCCCAAAATCCCTGGATGACATAGTCAAAGAGCAGAAGGAAATCACAGGTAAGATGGAGGCAATGGGCACCAGGCTGGAAAACATGAGCCGCAGGCAAGGTAAGATAGAAATGAGGCAAAGAAAATTCAAGGAGCACGAGAAGAAGAAAA
>MU767832.1:141685-196589 GCA_026770625.1 Nicotiana glauca
GGACTTGTAGTACTTTAGTGAACTCTGTAGTAGCTCATGACTAGTGATACCCCGATGTCGGGTTGTGACGGGATGGTTCCCTGTTGTTATTGTTGTTTTCCGCGCTTTTGATTATGCTAATCATGTTTTAGTTTTATAAATATTAAATAACTGTTAAAAGGAAGCGTTTGTTTTGTTGGCTGGCCTTGTCTTCATGAGAGGCGCCATCACGACTGGGTTTCGGATGTTGGGTCGTGACATAAAGTAAGTCATTATTATGTTATAAAAATATTGCTTTATGTAGGACTTCTTGGGCTGAAAGTTTGGACACAATTTAGGTGCTATATGGGTCCAAAAGTGGACTGAATAGGACCTTCTTCACATGATGTTTCTTAGGATCCAATCATCCCCTAATTGAACATAAATTTGGGCCATAAAATAATTATAATACCTAGACAATTCATATTTTTTATCCTTGATCTCTTCCTCCCAATTAACAACTTTTTTATTTGCACTTAGTCTAATGACCTTGTTTTGCAACCCTTTAGCTTGACATCTTGTTAAAGGCCCCATTTGAGAAGCTAAAGCTTCATATTTGTCCTTGAATAGAGTTGAGCTTCCTAGGCTTCTATCATTCTCCTCTTCTTGAAGAAAATTCATCCTCGAATTTCGACGTTGCAAGGAAAAGACAATAGGCACTGAGAAATATCATCCACTAATCTGAAAAAATAGTAGGAATAAAACAAGATAGTGACATTGTGTTCACTTAACCAAATTAAGCCTAATAAGTGTAAATACTCCCTTATAAAGTATATGGACATCATCATCCCAATAAATTTCTTGCCTATGTCGATTAGTACAATAAAAACCTATCTTAGATGCATTATGCAATAGAACTTGCAATTCGATCTTGTCAATAAGGTAGTCCAAAAATGTGCATGATTTGTTTTTTATGAAATATTGATCACACATCCATTTAAAACAAGTATCTCTACCACATATATCAAATAATGTACTTTTATGATATAGCAGGTATCAATTATAAATCTCATGGATTCCTCTCCAGTTATTCAAACAAGCACATAGATTCTCAGAATGGTCAGAAGAACCCATAAATTTTAAAATAAAAACATCAATACATTTAAGCTCATGATTATAACTTTTTCTAATAATATTCGCAACACCGGTGGATTCTAAACAATTTCTCAAACTATCACAGAAAGATTCATAGATAGGTTCATGAAAGAATACTTTATCACAAGCGTCACAATAATCATGCATATCCTCTTTACTAGTAGCAAACACTTTTACAAGCTTACAATCAACATGACTTAAAGAATGACTCTCCACCATACAACAAAAATCATGTTCTAGCAATTTATCACATGAATGCTCACTAGATGCTTGAATAAGAGAAGAAGAAATATTTAAATCATTAACAATCCTCTTCTCATATATTTCATGTCTCTTTCTACCAAGTTGAGATTCATAATCATCTATGTCATACTCGACATCAAAAGGAAGCAAATTACTCTTGCACTTGAACTTAGACATTATAGTTAATGACTTGATATGCATCAAAATATCATCATCCACGAAAATTATAAAGTTACCAACATAAGAATTAAGAGTATAGTTCATTACCTTCAAAAATACTTTTGGTGTTCTAAAAGGCCAAGAATGTGAATAACCAATTATACATACCATATATGGATTTATTTACCAATGGAATATCATCACCTTTTATTCATTTATGTAATGGTTCTAATTTAGCAACAGTTTTAGGGTACTCCATGTCATAAACCTGAAAATAAGAATCAAAGTACTCAAAAGGTTCAATAACAAATAATTTAACCAAGATTTTATGTTCCACCATCCAACAAGAATTGATTTCGTCAAATTCATGTTGGAATCCAATTGGATCCTTTACCACCATCTCTTGTGCCTTGCCTCCCCTTTCAAAAAGTCTTTCAACACGTGACTGCACAAAATCACAAGAACTAAAACAAGAAAGAGTTAATAGATTAGGAAGTA
Organism: Nicotiana glauca; assembly: GCA_026770625.1. Taxonomy (NCBI): domain Eukaryota; kingdom Viridiplantae; phylum Streptophyta; class Magnoliopsida; order Solanales; family Solanaceae; genus Nicotiana; species Nicotiana glauca. Next base: position 143,699 of record MU767832.1, read on the forward strand.
CTTTTATTAGAAAACTAACTTTTTCCTCACGCTTATCCTCTTCTCTCTCAACAAGTTTTTCTTTTTTTTCTTCACTCAACCTTCTACCTCACAGACTTTTTATATATGATGGCCTTCTCTCTTTTCTTTTCTCTCAAGCTCACTCTTTTCCTCCCTTGACATCTCACTCTTTCACTCAACACAACCTTTCATTTTACCTCTCTTGGGTTGTCAACATGCATTTCCTTACTCCTCTCATTCTTTTCTATCTCATACTTTTCCATAGTCTCTTTAACACACTTTTCATCTTCACAAATTTGTGAAGGAGTCAAAGGTCTAAGAATGAGTTTCTTCCTGTTAACCTCAATAGAGTATCTTTTTTTTTCATGTTATATGAAGATTTTTTATAGATGTACCATGGCTTTCCCAACAAATATGATAACTAATTATGGGAATAACATCACACCAGATCACATCCCCATACTTTCCAATAGAGAATGATAATAACGCCCTTTTTATCTACCTTTATTCCATTCAACATGTAGGTTCAATATGCTCCACACAAGGCAAAGTTCAATTTCACAACAATATAAGTTCTAATTGAGTTATTGCCAAACCTTTTGTCAATTCTAAGGGCACAAATCTTAGATAGCACTTTAGATCTAGTTTGAAAAATAACTTTACTATTGTTTTCCTTCCATTTGGCATATTGTAAGTTTGACTTTTCAAATTGTTGAGTCATAGCTCGCCCCCTTTCTTCATAACTACATATTTGAACATCTTGAACATAGATTAGAAGAAATATGTATCTCTTAAATTTGGCTTTTCCCTTCTAATTCTCTCACATCTTTTGTATTTTTCCACTCAAAGCAACCCTTGATCATTAATCTTTAGATTTATTAATAAATATTAAGTCACAACCCTTAGTGATAAGAATATGGAATTAGAAAAGGAAAAGAAAAGTTGATGACCAAACCTAGGAAGAATAGGAATTGGTTAGTAGAAAAAGAAGAAGAAAGAATTTAGGAAACCCAAAACCCACCAAAATAAGGAAAGAAGTTACCTATCTTCAAGAACTAGGATCCCCTCTTCTTGTTTCCTTTCTTGACTTTGAAACCAAATAATACTTGGATTTTGATATAATAATGAGCAATAACACTTTTCTTTTTGGGTTGATTTTTTTTATTTTCTTTGTTTTTGTGCTCAAGAACCTCCCAAGTTTAGCAAGATTGAAATCTTGATTAGCCTATACTCTGAAACCACTTGATACAGTACGATAGGGGTCCAAAGAAAAACAAGAAAATCAAAAAACATGCGGAAGCTAAAAGAAAACAAAGAAATAAAAAAGACGACCAAAATTAAAGATATATTGAATTCAAGAAATAGTTTCTTGAATTCAAGAAGTCTATTGTTGAAGTTGAATCTTAACAACAATAATTATCTAACGAATAACTAATTGTCTTTGGTAGAGACTTAAAATAAGAGATAGCTTGTGAAATCCGACCCTTTAGAATAATAAGAACAACAATAAGCCTAAACTTATAACCTCTCTTGAATACCTAGAAGTCATCTAAGATTTCGAAAAGGATTAAATCTTACCGCCTGTTTACCTCGAAAAATATGAGTAACAATTAAATTTGATTTGCGGTTTTAATGATACGTGATTTAATTCAAGATCGATTAATAATCAAGAAATATGAAGTAAAAATAAAAGAGAGAGGTGAATCAAACCAATGTTATTCAACAACAGTGACCTCGAGCACAGAGACCTCGAGATAGGCTTGGTACAATAAGAACAAATATAAAAGAAAAGTAAGAACAAAAGAGTTCAAGGACAATGCTGATGAACAGTAGGCTAAAAGATAGAGAGTATATTCTTTTCTCAGTAAAAAAGATTGTCTTACAAATGATTGAGGTTTCCTTTTATAATAGAGGAATCCTAAATAAGGAATATTTCTATTTACAGTAGGGAATATTCTTGTTACAGCTGTCTAATTGCCAGGTATGAAATTGTACGACCTTATTTCGGAGTTTGCGCCATGTTCTCAGGGACGTGGCATGAATATAGTTCGCTTTGGTACAAATCCATAACGGTACTATTTCGAGGTCGAGCACACTTGGCCTCGGTATTCCTCAAACTTCTACCTTCAGGCATTAAACTCTGTCTTCGAGCTCGAACCTAGTCCACTGGTTTTGAACTTGACCTCACCCAGACTCAGGCCTGGGGCGGATCCTCGAGCTTCTACTCCGGGGGCGTATGACATTGACTGCATACATATAGTCCCCGCATTTCTTAGAATGAAATGATAAGAAATGATTTGATCCTCACTTTCTCGAAGTCCTTAATGATGGCATCCTTTGTGTGACATATGCATTCGAAGTGACTGAAATGTCCCGTCGGTCCACTTTCCCAAAATATTGAATGAATGCCAGTATTGGTCGGCCACTAGTGCCCCGAACCATCGTTGTACTCTTATAAATATGAGGCTATTCTTTTGAGCAGAGAACTTTGCTCTTTCTTCACATCTTTCTCTTCCTCATCTCTTTCTCAAAATCACATGTTTCCACCGTCTTTTTAAGTGCCAAAAGATGCCAAGTTCTTGTGAAAAATAATACATTCTGATACAACGTGCACTCTTTGGCTTAAAATCATGGCTAAAACATCCAAAATGGTCCCCAAAAAGGATAAAGCATCGTCTTCTTCTTCCTCACGGTTGGCCAAACCGGTGGTGCCGCCCACACTTGAGGAGATCACCCCCGGCCCTTGCATGATTAAAAGGACTTTAGTATTTAAAATCCCCTCGATGTCCCAGGCCAATGCGAACATGCATCTCGATATATTATTTTGATATCAGAGAAGCGTCTTAAAGATGTGAGGAAGGACTGCGGCTGGGGAAATGAGGTCGTGGTTAAGATCCCAGCCCCCGGGGAAAGCATTACTACTCATATGGAGGGTTTTTAAGTGTTTACACTTACCACTTCACATTGGGTCCCCTCGATCCAGCGGTGATTGACTTATGCAAAACATACAAAGTCACCCTTGGACAGATTCACCCTTCCATTTGGTGCATCATAATCATGTTGCGCTTTTTTTCCAAAAAGTCTGAGGGGTTGGAATTCACCCTCAGCCGCCTGATTCGATTATATCGGCCCCAACTATTTTGAGGGCTTATGAAGCTGCAACGTCAAACAACGAAAGCCCTTTTTCCAGTACTGACAAGACCAAAGATTTAGGTTAGATTAACCGGTTCGTAAGAGTAAGAACTTCGGATGTCATCCCCGGGGATAAAATGCCATTCCCCGAGAGATGGAACTTTAATCGTAAGTGGAGTTCTTTTCCTCGGTATCTATCCATGTTCTACTTTCACATTTCATAATGCTTTTACCCTTCTTTTGTCACCCACTACCTGGGCACCTCTCGCAATACCGGACCTCGAGTATTGGGTCCAAAAGATAGCTGCCACCTCTTCCTACAATGAGCGCAAGTGGCGTGAATTATCGAAGGGCTAGTGGGAGTCCAAGAACCATGGTAAGTGCTTTTCCCAAGTTCCAAACACTTTCCATATATTGGTGGCATCAACTTACTCATGTAGGCCTTAGAGATGCATCCGAGATAAGGCCGGCTCCGCCGGGGAAAAAGACCAAGCCTTCGATTTTGAAATCAGAGAAGGATAATAAAAGGAAGAGGGCTTCGACGCCTAAAGACCCTCACGATAGAAAACCCCTACTCTAAGGCTGTGGAAGAGGTTTGCTCAAGGGGGGCGCAGTTTCGGCCTACTGTTCCCCAGACGACGAAGAAGACGATGGTGAGTAGTTGACGCTGATGCCTCGACCAGGAAACCTATCGAGGCCGCTAAACCCTCCGAGCTAGAGACCTCATCTTACAGTGAGGGAACCCCGAAGAAAGGTACGGGCAAAGCCCCCGTGTCCCTAGAGGTTGAGACCGTTCCTCCACCTTTCATCAATATACCGGAAGCGAAAAATGCCGATACCCCCAAAGTTAATAAGAACACCCCGAGCGACGAGCTCGAGGCCATGACAATAGGTCACTCCCTTTCTCTACTAACTTATTTCGAGGGGGCAAGAGAGCTAGCCAATACTCTGCGTATGCCCGATCCAAAGGTCTTCAAAAAAGATCCCTTTTAGTGTTGCTTTGCTGGGATCGATGATACTACTGACCTCAATGATTCTTCCGCCCTCTTCGAAGAGGCTCATCATCTCCTCTCTCGGGGAAAAATAACTTTTCATATTCGTACTTTCCTCTTTCTTTCTTTTCCCTTGACGGATACATCTTCACTTAACGTATAGCCCATTGTAAAGTTTAAAGCTGAGATGAGCCAATGTGAGGCCAAGCTCAAGCAAGTTTCGGGTGAAAAGAGGGCCCTGAGGCTCCTCTATAGCCAAAAGGAGGAGGAGCTAAAGGCTTTTCGGGCTGAGTTGGCCAAAGCCCAGAAAAATAAGGCCGAGCTAGAAGAGTAGGTAACTGTGATATTAAGAAGGTATGGTCTTCTTGGATCTACTTTGAAGGATAATACTTTGATATCTCAGCTGCAGCAAAAATTGGCGATGATTGGGCATCTCCGGAGCGAAGTTGATCAAGTTAAAGCTGATTGCCATAGGTGGAAGAAGAACATGGATCAGCTCAATGCCGAAAAGGAAGATGTTATAGCCCAATTGGCCTCGGTTAAAACTTGGCTCCAAGGTATTGAAACAAAGGGTCTGGCCCAGGCCAAGAAATCGAGGAGTTAGGGGCAGAGTTGTACATGCTAGGGCCGAAGCTGATAAGACAAAGGTTGTGGCTGACAAATCCATTGCCATGTACTTAAGGGATGCTGTGGGTGTTCAAGATGAGTTGAGGGAGGCTTATGACTACGCAAAATGGGGTAATGAGTTGGCCAAGTGACGGGCCCGAAGGGACTCTCAACGAAATCCATGCCCGAGGGTTCAACCTTGCCGAGGAGATAGCCGAGGCAAAGGCACGAGAAACCGATGCCAGGTTTCTTGCTTCTTTCGATGATGAGGACGTAGCAGGTGGCTTTGGGGACGGGAAATATGAAGATTATGTTCTCGAGGGAGAAGAGGCTCTCGAAGATATAGCTATCGAATGTGCAGCTCCAGAGGATAGTGCTCCCAGGGATATGACCCCGAAAATAGATTAGGTTCTTGTATCCTTTTTTGTGTTAGGGCCTATTGCGGGCGTTGTAAAATATGTTTTGTAAAACACCCCTCATGAATATAAAGTATCTTTTCGCTTTATCCTCAACTCGTGTTGAATTTTGTTTTCATTTGCGGAAGATTTCGGTAATTTAAACGATCAGTCCGAGTATTGATTTGTAGTTAGGACATAATAAAGCCTTAGGTTTTATCGATATATACAATTACCCTCAAGATATATTTAGATTGTCCCGAAGTGAGCTTGGGATACCGTGACTCTTGAGTTCGAGCTATAGGTTTCTGGCCCTAAGTTGGCCCTTAGGCTCTTATATATCAGCCCTTAGGCTCTTTAATTTGGCCCTTAGGCTCTTTAAGTTGGGCCAATTTGGCCTTTAGAATGGCTATATAATTTTCCCCTCATTTCGGCTAAAAGACTTAGTGAAAGTTTAGTTATGACATAACATGTGTTTTTTGTACCCGTTGGGTTTTTCGAAGGTTTGACGTATCGAGACCTTGTTTGTGTCCTGATAATTGAATATCTCTTGGGTTTTATCGAGGGATGATGCTATCGAAGCCTCTAAATTATTCGAGGGTTGAATTTATCGAAGCCTATTAAATTGTTCGAGGGCTGAATTTATCGAAGCCCATTAGATTATTTGTGGGCTGAATTTATCGAAGCCCATTATATTTTTCTTTTGTCGAGGGTAGCCTGATTTAACCAATTTTTACAAAGTGTTTGAAGGCCTTTAATTTGTGGCAGAAGTTGGACATCTTCGAGCCGTATTATTTTGGCCGTAGCTTCGGGTATGTCACTTGGACTTGTTTCCTGATAACTTTTTGAACTTGTTCGCAAAGTTAGTCCCTGAGTATATTGGCCTTGGCCTTTTTTTCGAGGGGGTGCCTCTTTGAGGTCTTATGAGTTCGAGTTTTCGATAACTCGGATGTATTGATTGTCGATGGCAGTCCCCGAGTATTCATGTGTGCTTTTATGCTTAGGCTCTTGAGCAGTTTCCCTAGGATTATAAGTGTAAAGCTTCTATAATAGCAGCTTCTTTGAGACGCAAAGTGTTTTTGACATAAAAAATGCTTCTTCAATTAATTTTATATATGCATACGTGTTCTGCTATCGGGGCTCGACTATTTTATATGGACACAGTTCATCTGACTGTTTTCCTATTACATCATTTTCCTATCGAGGCCCTCTTAGGCGTGAAGTGTTTTCCTTGAAAATACAATCTTCGAGGGGAATGCCCCGCAGTATTCGAGATTGATTAAAAAGAAACCTTGGATACTGTTGAGTTCTCCTTAGGTAGCACATAATTGTTGCCTCATTAAAAACCTTGCCGGTAAAATCCATTTGGGACAAAATCCGTGCTAAGGAAAAAAGAGTGCAACGTATACTTTAAAACCTAAGGTCTTCATGTTAAAAGGGTATCTTCAACATCGCGTATCTTAGATGGCTTGGACCGAAAATCTATAACAAGTTAGTTTTAAACTCAAATGGACAAAGGATAAAGTCGTACCTTAGCAGTAGTATCGTTTGAGTAACGATATGTTCCAGGTGATTGGCAGTTGTTCACCTTCCATTGTGCTAAGTTTGTACGATCCTTTACTGACAACTCTGAGGACTTGGTACAGTCCTTCCCAATTCAGGCCTAGTTTCCCTTCATTAGGGTCTCGTGTGTTGAGGGTGACCTTCTGTAGAACTAAGTCCCCGATTCCAAAGTGTCAAAGATTAGACCTTCTATTGTAGTATCTTTTGATCATTTGCTTCTATGCAGCCATTCGAACAAGTGCTGCTTCTTGCCTTTCATCTAATAACTCGAGGCTAGCATTCATAGCCTCATGATTTGACTCCTCCGACACGTCGAAACCTGGTGCTGGGTTCTCCAACCTCGACGGGGATGAGGTCCTTGAAACAATATACTAAGGAAAATGGGGTGGCCTCGTGGACTTCGATATCGTCTGATATGCCCAAACGACCTTAGGTAGAACTTCTCTCCATTTTCCTTTCGCATTATCCAGTCTTTTCTTCAAGTTTTGAATGATATTTTTATCTGTTGACTCAGCCTGTCCATTTCCAGTTGGGTGATTTCAATAAGATCCTATTTATTTTGTGTGCCTCGAGGAACTCCGTCACCTTGCCACCGATGAATTGTGTTCCGTTGTCACACACAATCTTGGCTGGTATCCCGAACCGGTATATGATGTGGTCCCAAATGAAGTCGATAACTTCTTTTTCTCTGACCTTCTCGAAGGCTTGTGCTTCCACCCACTTAGAAAAATAATCAGTCATAAACAGAATAAATTTGGCTTTACCTAGGGCTGTTGCTAGAGGGCCGACTATATCCATTCCCCATTTCGTGAAAGGCCATGGGGATATGACCGAATGGAGTTGTTCTCCGAACTGATAGATCATTGGTGTGAATCGTTGACACTTATCATATTTTCTGACAAATTCCTTAGTATCCTTTTCCATGCTATCCCAGTTGTAACCTGCTCTGATAATTTTGCGAACCAAGGACTCGGTGCCGAAATGATTCCCACAAGTTCCTTCGTGAATTTCTCGAAGGACAAAATTGGTGTCCCCCAGACCCAAACATACCGGCAATGGCCCATCGAATGTTCTCCTATACAATGTTCCATCCTCATCTACTGCAAACCTAGCAGCCTTGGCTCGTAAGACCCTCGATTCTTTGTCATCCGATGGGAGTTTTCCATTTTTCAAATAGTCAATATACTTATTCCTCTAGTCCTATGTCAGACTTTTTGAAATTATTTCGGCATGACCCTCTTTTACCACAGACCTTTATTATTGGACAACGGCCCCCGGGATGATGTCATCTTCTTCGATCGAAGATCCTAGATTGGCAAACGCATCGGCCTCGCTATTTTGCTCTCGAGGCACGTGATCCAGAGTCCACTCCTTGAAACGGTGTAGGGTTACCTGTAGTTTATACAAGTACCATTGCATTCTATCCTCTCGGACCTCGAAACTTTTGTTTACTTGGTTTACAGCCAATAGCGAATCACACTTGGCCTCGATGATTTCTGCTCCCAAGCTTTTAGCTAGCTCAAGACCTGCAATTATAGCCTTATACTCGGCCTTATTGTTAGTTAATCTTGGGGATTTAATAGACTGCCTAATGATATCACATGTGGGTGGCTTCAAGACAATTCCAAGCCCGAACCCTTTCACATTCAAGGCACCGTCTGTAAAGAGGGTGCTTTCCCCGGATGTTGTACTAGAGCTTAAGAAGAGTTCTTTCTCTACTTCGGGTATGAGGGTCGGCGTGAAATTGGCCATGAAGTCAGCTAGGATTTGAGACTTAATGGCCGTTCAGGGTTGATATTCGATATCGTACCCGCTAAGCTCGACGGCCCATTTGGCCAAACGGCCTGACAGCTCGAGCTTATGCAGAACATTCTGCAGGGGGTAAGTAGTTAACACATATATAGGATGAAACTGAAAATATGATTTCAACTTTCGAGATGCGCTTATTAATGCAAGTGCTAATTTTTCCAAGTGAGGGTACCTAGTTTCAGCATCTCCTAGAACACAACTTACGTAATAAACAAAAAATTGCGTACCTTGATCTTCTCAAACGAGTACCCCACTTACCGCTATCTCCAATACTGCCAAGTAGAGATAAAGCCTTTCATCTATATTTGGGGTGTGAATAAAAGGCGGGCTCGATAGATACCACTTTAACTCTTGTAAGGCTCGTTGTCATTCTGGGGTCCATGCAAAATACTTCTTCTTTTTTAGCAAAGAAAAGAAACGGTGACTTCGATCTGATGACCTAGAAATGAACCGGCCCAAAGCAGTTATTCGACCCGTTAACCTTTACACGCTTTCACGCTATCCACAACCTTGATATCTTAGATGGCCTTGATTTTATCGGGGTTAATCTAGATACCTCGATTTGACACTATGAAACCAAGGAATTTTCCCGAACTGACTCCGAAGGCACATTTCTCCGGGTTAAGCTTCATGTATTTCCTTAAGATTTTAAATGATTCCTGCAAATTAGCCAAATGGTCCTCCGTAGGGACTTACCAACATATCATCAATATAGAATTCCATTATTTTACCTATATGTTCTTCAAATATTTTGTTAACTAAGCGTTGGTACATTGCTCCGCCATTTTTAAGCTCAAAGGGCATGCCGTTGTAAAAGTAAGTTCCAAATTTAGTAATAAATAAAGTCTTTTCTTGGTCTTCTAGGTTCATCTGAATTTGATTGTAGCCGTAGTAGGCATCGAGAAAATTTAAGGTCTCGTGGCCAGTCGTGGAATCGATCATTCGGTCAATGTTCGCCAGTGGGAAAGAATCTTTTGTACATGCTTTTTTCAGGTCCTTATAATCTACACACATCCTAAGCTTGTTTCCCTTTTTAGGAACTACTACTACATTGGCTAACTACTCGGGGTACTTTACCTCCCTAATGGATCTAATTTTAAGAAGTTTGGTTACCTCGTCTTTTATGAAGGCATGTTTTACCTTGGACTAAGGCCTCCTTTTTTGCTTCACCAGTTTGAACCTGGGATCGATGCTTAGCCGATGTGTGGTTATTTCTGGTGGAATCCCTATCATATCCAAATGGGACCAAGCAAAGAAATTCATATGATCAATAAGAAATTGAATGAGTTTTTTCCTGAGTTCGGGGGTTAATCTCGTTCCCAGTATACCTTTCTTTCGGGCAGGTACTCAATGAGTATGACCTGCCCTAGTTCCTTGACAGTTGACTTGGTTGCATCAGACTCTTCAGGGATGATGAAGGTTCGAGGGGTAAGGAAGTTCTCTTTGTCTTCGGTTACCTGTTGTTCCAACTCTGTCGAGGCTGGGGGCAGTGACTTATATTCAGCCGCTTGCTTATCTTCGGCGCTTGATTTCTCCGAGATCAAGGGCACTTCCTCTATTGCAAACTCTTTTGTGACGTGCTTCTCTCCGTGGACAGTCTTCACTCCTTCCTCTGTTGGGAATTTCATCACTTGGTAAAGAGCTGAAGGCACTGCCCTCATGCGGTGTATCCACGGTCTCCCAACATAGAACATATAGGTAAAATGATATGGAACTTTGTAACTTGTATGGTCCCGACTATGTTTACCAGCAAAACAATTTCTCTCATTGTTGTTTCGCTTTCCATGTTAAAGTTGTTCAGAACCCAGGATGTAGGTACTATGTGATCTAGTAGCCGAGTTGTTCCATGACCTTCGATTTGATTATGTTTGCAGAGCTACCTGATCCACTAAAACATGTTTAACTTGAATTCTATTCAAAAGGATAGAGATTACCAGTTGCGTCATTGTGAGGCTGAGATATGCCTTCTGCTTCCTCGTCATAGAATGTTAGGATGTCCTCGGGCACATAGCTCTGAGTCTGTTTTTCTTTGGTGATAGATACTTTGGTACGCTTGAACACAGGTCATTGAGGGACATCGACTCCGCCAACGATTATGTGGATTATATGTTGTGGTTCTTCTTTCTCATTTTCCCTCGCATCTCTCTCTGAAGTGGTTTTTGGAATGATCACTTAGAAATTCTCGAAGGAGGCCCTCGTTGAACAATCGGGCCACCTCTTCCCTTAGCTGTCGACAATCTTCCGTTCTATGACCGTGTGTGCCATGATACTTGCACATCAAGTTCGAGTTTCTTTGACAAGGATCGATTTGTATGGGCCTCGGCCACTTGGTGTCTTTGATTTTTTCAATAGCCGACACGCTCCTTGATGCATCCACGCTAAAGTTGTACTTTGATAATTAGGGGACCTCCGTGGGGTCGGTATAACCTGATCTTCCTTATGAGTCCCCGAGATATTTGCCCTCGATCATTTCTTCGATTGCTCCGAGGAATGTTACGGCTCGGGCCGCTGTTCCTTCGGTCGGCATATGGCTAATACCTTTCCCTGTTTGATCTCGAATCACTGTTAGAGTCCCTCGGGGGCTTATCCACGAACCTTCTAGGATGTACTAAACCTGAGGGGGCTCTTAATTGGTCGTCCTCAACCCTAATTTTTTACTCGTAATAGTTGTGCACATTTGACCACGTAATAGCTGGATACTCGATCAAGTTCTACTTTAGTTGTCGAGAAGTAATTGAGCTTTGCTCATTCAAGCCCTGCATGAAGGCCTGTACTGCCCAGTCGTCGGAAACCGATGGCAGTTCTATTCTTTCCATCTGAAACCTGGACACGAACTGACTCAACTTCTCGTCATTCCTTTGTTTTACTTTGAAGACATCCAACTTTCTGGTGGCCACCTTTATGGCCCCGATGTGTGCTTTAACGAAGGCGTCTGCTCACTTAGAAAATGAATCAATACAGTTAGGAGCTAAGTTGTGATACCAAATCATAACTCTTTTTTAGAGTGTTTCCCCAAAAATTTTCAACAACACTAACTCGATTTCATCATCATTCAAGTCATTTCCTTTGATCCCACAAGTGTATGAAGTAATATGTTTGTTAGAGTCGGTTGTCCCGTTATATTTGGGTATATTGGGCATGCAAAATTTTTTCGGAATGGGAATCAGGGTTGCGGTCTGAGGGAATGGTTTTTGTATGAACTCTTTGGCATCTAGACCTTTCAAAACTGGAGGTGCCCCTGGTACCTGGTCTACACGGGAGTTATAAGTCTCCACCTTATTGTTGTTATCCTTAATTTTCTTTTCTACGGACTCGATCCTCTTAGTGAGCTCTTCGAGCATTTTCATAATGGTGGGGTTAGTCCCTGAGTTGTCTCCATTTGGTCCTTCCGGCGTTGGTTCAACACGTCGATTTTTTTCATGTTCAGCTACACTCGGGGTCTTATTCTAACTTTGAAGTTGAGCGATGGTGATTTACTGAGACTGCAACATCTCAAATATCATTTGGAGGCTAACTCCACATCTCCCGCTCCTGGAGTTCCTTGATCCCCCGGTCGAGCATCCCTGCGTACACTCCCTTCGGGGTCTGTGCCTAGGTTGGTGTTTATAGCAATATGAGAGCCAACATCAACTGGTTACACGTTGGCACTTCCCCAGGGTTTGCCGGTGGCACATAGACCCCTACATTTTTGTTCTCACCAAGACCTTCGTTGTCATGAACGGGTGCGTTTTATGAGCTAGACATGTTTCAGCCTGAAAATCAAAGATTCTAGACAATAAAAGGTGTAAAAATAACGTGTGTAATAAGAATCAGTAAAGAAATAATCACTATAATATTTATCCCTATGGTGGGCACCAAACTATTTACCTCAAAAAATACGAGTAACAATTAAATTTAATTTGTGGTTTTAAAGATACGTGATTTAATTCAACACGGATTAATAATCAAGAAATATAAAATAAAAACGAAAGGGAGAGGTGAATCTAACCAAGGTTATTTAACAGCAGTGACCTCGAGCACAGGGACCTCGAGGTAGGCTTGGTACAATAAGAACAAATATAAAAGCAAAGTAAGAACAAAAGAGCTAAAGGACAATGCTGATGAACAGTAGGCTAAAAGGTAGAGAGCATATTCTTTTCTCAGTAAAAAGATGGTCTTACAAATGATTGGGGTTCCCTTTTTATAATAGAGGAATCCTAAATAAGGAATATTTCTATTTACAGTATGGAATATTCTTGTTACAGCTGTCTAACCACCTGTTATAGAATTGCACAATCTTATCCCGGAATTTGCGTCATGATCTCAGGGAGGTGGCATGAATCTATCTCGCTCTGGTAGAAATCCATAATGGTACTATTTTGAGGTCGAGAACACTTGACCTCGGTATTCATCGTACTCCTGCCTTCGGGCATTACACTCTATCTTCGAGCTCGAACCTGGTCCACCGGTTTCGAACTTGACCTCACCCAGACTCGGGCCTAGGGCGGAACCTCGAGCTTCTACACCGGGGGCATAAGACTTTGACCATAAACACCACCTTAAATTTAGTCTTGAAGGTTGAAGAATAAATCCAAGAGTAGACACACATAAGAGTGCAAGTAAAACCTCATACTTTTTATTAATAATAGTTTTCAATAATCTAAATCTTAAAACAAAGAAAACACCTTTTTATATAGGTAATATGAGGTGATGAAATTAAGTCTAAAAAAATAAGAAAATAAAGTCCTAAACTGCTATAGACAACAAGTCCAACTACCTTAGGAAAAGGAATAAATACTAAGAAATAAAAACCACGTCATTCTTGGAGAGTAATTCAAACAATCTTAAGAAAAGGAAAATATAACCTTAACTAACTAGTAAAGAAATAAATATAGTCCCAAAATATATTCAAATAAGTTAAAACCAATCTAGGATAGGATCTTGAAAGTCCCAAACCAATCTTGGATAAGATCTTGAAAATCTTGAAGGAAATTTGCAAGCAACTTGGCACCAACTTGCTCTCAACTTCTAGCACACCTATTGTACCTTACTTGGAAATCAAGTAAGTCCTTTTTATGTTACAAGAATACTGCTTTATTTAGGATCTTTTGGGCTGAAAGTTTGGACACATTTTAGGTGTGAAATGGGTCTAAAAGTGGACTGATTAGGATCTTCTTCAAAGGATGTCTCTTGGGATCCAATCCTTCCCTTATTGGACATAAATTTGCACAATAAAACAATTGTAGCCCCTAGCCAATTCATATCCTTTATCCTTGAACTCTTCCTCCAAATTAACAACTTTTTATTTTCTATTGGAGTCTAATGACCTTGTTTTGCAACTCTTTATCTTGACATCTTGTTAAAGGTCCTCTTTGAGATTCAAAGCTTCATCCTTTTCCTTGAATAAAGTTGAGCTTCCTAGGATGCTATCAGACATACTGAAGAAGGACTCATTCCACTGGACATATACAACTAAGTAAGCCTTTGAACTATTAACAAGGCAATAGCCACAAGCCGTGTCCTTGCACTACTAGATTTTACTCAGGATTTTGTTATTGAGTCTGATGCAACTGATATAGGTATAAGAGCTGTTATGATGCAACAAGGTTGACCAATTGCATTTTCAGCAAAGGAGTATCTCTTAGAAATCAGGCCTTGTTTGTATATAAGAGGGAGTTGTTGGCTATCATTTTAGAAGCTCAGAAGTGGAGGCCCGATCTAATTCGTAGACATCTGACTATTAGAACTTATCATTATAGCCTGAAGTACATGTTGGAGCAAAACTCACCACATCCAGCAAAAGTGTTTAGTTAAATTGTTGGGATATGATTATAGTTTCAATATACAAAGGGGAAAGACAACTTGGTAGGTGATGCTTTATCTATAAGAAGTCATGCTAAGAAGGAACCACTTTAATGCCACCATATAAATTAAAAGGTGAAGTACTGACTAGAACGCAAGATGGTAGTGGGTAATGACCCTGTAGTGAGGAAGGAGCTACTAGAATTGCATCACAACAGTTAATTAGGGGTCACTCTGAAGGAATTTTCTACTGGAAGGGGATGAAACAAGATGCCAACTCTCATGTTCAATCCTGTGACACTTGTGAGATGTGCAAAGCTTAGAATGTAGCCTCTCCAAAATACTCCAGCCATTGCCTATTCCTGACAATGCATGGCAGCACATTTCTATGGACTTCATTAAAGGTCTTCCTCCTTCACATGGGAAGACTATGATCTTTGTAGTAGTTGAAAGATTGAGCAAATATGCTCTCTTCCTTATCTTAAAACATCCTTACACTTCTCTAGACGCGACTCAAGTTTGTCTGGATGGTATTTTCAAAACTTTATGGTTTGCTGAATCTGTAGTTTCTGATAGAGATGCCATCTTCTTGAGTAAATTATGGCAATAATTCTTCTAGATATAGCGTGCATCTCTACATGTCCATTGGAATGTTATCTTAGGTGCATGGTAGCTGAAATACTTAGGAAATCGTGTAAGTGGTTATCCCTTGCAGAGTAGTGGTGTAATACTACTTGTCACTCCTTAGCAAAGGCTTCACCTTATGAGATTCTGTATGCCTAGGCGGATCTAGGATTTCAAGAGGTTGGGTAAATTGTTGTCGAAGATAGGAGAGGGACGAGTAGTGACAGATGCACTTTTTTGACATTGGGTTCATCTGAACCCAGTAGTTTCGACGTATAGCACAAAGTTATATGTAAAATTCACTAAACTTTCAATAACTTATGTCTGAACTAAATTTTTTAAAATATAATGCTTTCAATACTAACATTATTAAAGATAAAAATGGTTAAGTCAGGATTTTGCATATGAAAATGAGTTATGAAAATCACGTGTGTGACTTGTAATTTCGAGGATGGAAGCTAAGGTTTTAATACCTCTAAGATGGAGTTGGAAGAGAGAGGATACACAATTCTTTTTAAAAATCCAGAAGAATTAATTTTATACGCGAAAGTGTAGAAATATTTATTATCAAGTTATTTAAATATTATTTATAGATAATGCATTAGTAACATTGAAAAGATCTCAAGTGAACTTGTGATAAAAGAATGAATTAAAAGATTTTAAAAAATAAATAGAATAATAGAATAGGAAAACAAATTAAAAGAGAGAAAAAAGATCGTCTAAAAGAAAGATCAGAAATATTATATAACTATTTAATTAAATGGTTCCTTACAATATTTTTATATTATCGAATGAATGCCCCAAGCATAAAATACTGTAAATTAAATGGTTTTAACTCCTTTACACATATGCACATGACTAGATCCTCGATCAGTACACCATGCCTTTGTTTGGCGCACCAGATGGGCAGAGGATGGGTTCCTGCGAACCAAAATATATTAAGTGGATCTGCCCCTGTCTGTATGGGCAGCAACCCCCTCCATTGGATCCTTATGCCTTTTGATTCTCACTTCAATGTTGTAGATAGAAGTTTGCAAGCCAGAGAAGCCACTTAAGTGCATTGAAATTCCATTTTAATCAAGTTCAGCAAAGGATGCGGGTGCAAGCTAACAAGAGAAGGTCTGAGAGAATTATCGCAGTTGGTGATTGGGTGTATGTGCGACTTCAGCCATACAAGAACTTTCTCTCAAGTCTCATACTTATCAAAAGTTGTCCGCAAAGTACTTTGGACCTTTCCAGGTTCTTCAAAGGATTTGTTCTGTTGCATACAAGCTGGATTTACCTGCTGGTACTAAGATTCATTCTACATTTCATGTATTACAACTGAAGAAACGAATAAGCTCAATTATAGTCTTTCCTACTATTCCTACTCAAGTAACTGACCATGGAGTAGTTCTTCTGGTTCCTGAAGCTGTTTGAGAGAGAAGGTTAATTGTTTGACGTGGGAAACGAGTGCTACAGGTGCTAGTTAAATGGGCCAATACAACAGAAGATGAAAATTCGTAGTTTGATTTTGATCAGCTAAAGCAGTAGTATCCCAGCTTTGATCCTTGAGGACAAGTAAGTTCTTTGAGGAAGGGGTATTTGTTATGTCCAAACATAATTAATAAGAACTTTAGGGATCAAATTGTAAATCTTCAATAACTTTTCATGTGCATTCTTCTCTTCTTTAAACTCCAACTGTTACGTACCATGTTAACTTGATAATTTTGGAGTCTTCCTCAAACCAAACTTGAACATAATAAGCTCAATACTTCACAATGCACTATAAAAATTTACTAACACAATACTAAAATGTGAGGCAAATAACGTCATTTTATCAAACATCAATACCCCACGCTTAAGTTTTTGCTCGGTCCTCGGGTAACCCAAAACTAATTAACTCAAAACATATCAAAAAATTACATGACTTGGAGGAGCACATATCAGGTCAGCAAACCACACCCATGACTATGATTGATAATAACAATTAAGCCATATATTTTCTGCACACTTCTCCAAATTTATCATGCAATCATAGTTAAACAGTTCAAAACATTTAAATACTTTGATCTTAACCTCCTAACCTTAAGAAATGATTCAATGCCACAAAGTATTCACATGAACGAATATAGAGTCTAGTAGATAGTGCACGCATTCGAAATAAGGGTTCAAATTTTATTTAAGGACTCACACATATGAAAAACGACTCACTTGCTATCATAAAGAAATTCATGTGTCACCCAAAAGTTGTATTATAGGCTTGCTCGTAGTATAGGTGTCACAACCCAAATCGATGGGCCACAACAGGTACCCGGTACCTTACTTAACCGAGTAACTACGCAACATATCTTTCGTATTATACTATCATAGGTAAATGAGCCAAAGAGGCTATCGTGAGATAAGTAGAATAAAATATGGGAAAAATACTCGACATTGGATGATCCAACATGTAATCCAAACTTATACATATGACGTACGGGCCTATAAGGTCGGCATGATCCTTTATATACTCAAAATATAGGCCAACAAGGCCATACAAGAATCTGTATACATGACATCTGTCTACAAGCCTCTAGGAATATATAATATCATAAAAATCGGGACAGAGCCCTGCTATATCAATCAATGCATGTACTGATCATACTAACCAAATAAGCAACTCCGGAGCAAATAGAACGCACCAACATCTTTCGCTGAGCTGATAGCCTACTTGGAGGACTCTCGACCTGTCTATCAGGACCTGCGGGCATGAAACACGACGTCCCCATGCAAAAGGGACGTTAGTACAAAACATGTACCGAGTATGTAAGGAATGAAATCAGTAAACAATAGATATGAGAGAAATATGGAGCAAAAGACTCGACATGTAAGTTTGAATAGCTTTGTGAATCCTCTAATATTTAATATGTCATGCATATGTGTATAAATGCATTACCATGCAAGGGTATATGCGTTCATAACATCATCGAGCCTCTAAGGGCATCTCATCATATCATCTCGGTCACTGTAGGCAAAATCATCAACGTATACCAGCTGATCATGTAGTGGTGTGTATATAACACCATAACCTTTCACATATCCCAAATACATATAGATATATACATATATGTTTATGTATTTGGGATATGTGAAAGGTTATGGTGTTATATACACACCACTACATGATCAGCTGGTATACATACATACATATGGGTTAATCAATGTGCATGTAATAAATACATGAAATGCATATGAAATACGTTAATAGAATCTCTCGAAAATGCCATAAAAATCAAAATGCCTTTCGGATAAACTTTATCTAATACGTATTTTCCTAGACCCGTGAAAAATAGATATAATAATAATTCACATGGGGAATCAAGACTATAGACACCCCTAATATTTCTATGAATAGAGTCATTTATGAAAGTTGCGTATTTTGATCGTTTCATTTGTATTATGTGGATCATGCCAAAAAGAAAGAAGGGATGGCCTTAACATACCTGAGCCGATTCTCTTGACAATCCTTCCAACACACGTCAATTGCGACAATACGTTACGTCGGATCGAACTAGGGGAAAATCCATATAATGTTCGTGAGAAAGATTGTACCATGCTCTTTTAGAATTGCAAATCCCATTGATATAACGCAGTGTAACTTTGTATGATTTTTTTGAGCTTCACCCGAGCTTTAGCAAGTTTATCAATCAAACTAGAAAATGTAACATTGACGGCATCATTAAGTTCTTGCTTTCTCTAGCTCATAGTCACGCACATCTGGTGCACCCACCAACTCTATACTACTTTGGCATAGACTCTACTTCATCTACAAGCCATCACAAGCCAAATCATTATTAAATGTAACGTTGGCTTCTTGATAACACTAATTGAGATAAAGTAGGCTTCAAATGTTGCCACCATTCTTTATGACTTTAAGAGTCACCAAATTGGCGAAACTTGCTGCCACGTTGGGGCCTTTAAGGCCTATCCATCCATCTTAATTAATTAGCAATTTCTAATTAACTTGGTAATTTTCCACTAATCCAATAATTAACCGATTACCCACATAATTAAGAATTATTTCAAATTACTTAAAACACTACTTACTTTTAACATACCATATATACACTTCACTATCATGGTTATGTGGTACCTTGTATGGCACTAGTCCATAAATACCGTTTAGCTCGGGCCGTAGTTTATTCCAAAATGTCAAACTTCGACGAAATTCAGTTTCTTTGATTTGCTTACCCTCTCACCTTCACAAATTTACTCATTATCTGTTTGAAATAGCATAAATTCTTATAATCTTAAAATAATCTCATTCTCGAACTTACGACGAAATTTTAACGTACAACAAATACGGGATGTAATATCACATTTTCTAGCTTTCATCAATTTACTTATGGCGTACTTTCACATACGAAAATATGAGGTGTAACATCATTCCCCCCTTTAGAACATTCGTCCTCGAATGTTTACTGGTGCACTTATCATTTTCATAGCCTATGTATTCTGAAAACTTTATCACTCTCCTTGCCATCTAGGCAACTGTTCTGTGAATAAATCCAAAGGCCAGGGCATTCCCCCCTTTAGGCCTCTTTCTCACACCATGACTTATGGTCGGAATCCTTCTAATCTCGTAACTGTTGCTACCTTCTATCATGCAACCTGTACGACTCTGACCTTGCAAGTGCGCTTATGCATCTCTTCTTTCATTTTTTACCTCCGATTTTTAGCTATTACTGAAGTTCTTCTCTCGGTATTTTAATCCTGTCTAATTCATGAGATCCCTTTCTTTTCTTCGTCAGATTATTACTCAATCGAAGACCCAAATGTCATCCTTTATCTATCACAATTACACCCTCATTTTATTACCAGGGCAGCATTTCCATCTCTTCTAAATGTTATTAGTCTTAGACTCCTTTGAGTTCATTCAGGCTATAGTGTGATTTGTATAACCTAGAGAAACCATCTGCTCTTCTTGTTTTCATGGACTTAAACCTGAGGACTTATCCATTTTCGTTACTTTCTCACTCACCCATTCTTATCCTTACTCATGTCTTCTAGAACCTTGTTGCTTCACCATACAATAGCTTGCGACCTATACATATCTATTTATATTACTTGTAACCTTTCAACTTTCTTGCGTCATAGAGTTCCTTATGTCATCTTGCAATATCAAGCGATACATCACATTGTCTCTAACTCTTCTTTACTCTCTTAGTCAGGCTTTTCGATACCTAGACCGTAGGCTAGAAGATATGCTACTGACGATGCCGCTATTATTCCTAGATACTGAATTTCCGCGCTTCTAGCCTTTTATCCAAAGTACGGACTATACACGATCTTCTGCCTTTGAGTATCTCGTACGTTGTTCACCTTTACCTTGCTTACCTTAAAATCTCGCATCGTATCTTCTATCGCTTTCATGACCTCCCTTCCACCTAGGTGTAATTCACGTCCATAACTTGAAGCTCTATTATAATACTTGCACCTCTGGTGCATACACAATCTGGTGGGAGCTTCGTACTGACTTCTTATGAGGCTGGTAATTTTTTTAACCATCTTTATCGTAAGGCCGTTATAGAATATGTTTGTTATACTATCCCTCTTATACTTCTGATATTAAGAGTGACCCTGTAATGTGCTCAATCATGATTTCTATAATTTTTCTGGGTCCAATAATCAGATTCCTGATTTACTTCGTTGATGTAACTCTTTAGTTTCCTCCTTCTTCTGATCAGTCTTTATGTAGACTTAAGATATCTCCTGATCTCGGTTCATGGTATTAGCTATTATATTTAACCTTTCATGGGTTCTATGGAATATACATGATATAATCCTCTCAATTCTTTCTTTAACTTATACTGGAATCTTCCACGACTGTATATGCTGCATGTATAAAACTCCAACACTACTAGAAATTCGAAAAAAAACGACCAAAATTTGGCGATAAAAATTGGTCTGCCAAGAAAAGCAACCAACGTTGGTCGCTAAATGGGAGAAAATAATTAAATAATTATTCTAAATACATTAGCGACCAACGTTGGTCGCTTTTTGGTTTATAATGTGGTCAAAATATTGACCGGACTAGTCAAACTTGCTTGGTCAAAGAAATACTGAAATTAGCGACCAACTTTGGTCGCTAAAATAGGACCCACTTATAAAATTTTATTAATTATATTATTATTTTAAAAAGATATAAAATATAAATAAATATAATTTAAAATTAGTGACCAAAGTTTGTCGCTAAGGAAAGAGGAAGCAGATAGAGACCAACTTTGGTCGCTAATCTGGGACCCAGTTATAAAATTTTAATAATTATATTATTATTTAAAAAATATAAAATATAAATCAATATAGTTCAAAGTTAGCGACCAAAGTTGGTCGCTTACGAAAGGGGAAGCAGATAGAGACCAACCTTGGTCACTAATCTGGGACCCAGTTCTAACGGTTAACAATTATATTATTATTTTAAATATTATATAAATATAATAAATCTGATTTAAATTTAGGGACCAACTTTGGTCGCTAATATCATATGCATGTATATATATTAAAAACAATACGTATCGGCTTATATCAATTAATATGTTATAATTAATTTATCGACTTATAACCTAGTGATGAATGAATGTAATTTATTAACTCTGTTATAATACAAATAATGAATACAGTAGCATATACTATAACATGCTATATATATATATATATATAGTTAAAGTAGCACGAAGTGTGTGTGATATATATACAAACACTAACATATACTATAACAAGTTATATATACGTTATAGTATTATAGTGAAGTGTTTGTGTGTGTGTGTATATATATATACGTTATAGTATTACAGTGAAGTGTTTATGTGTGTGTGTGTGTGTGTGTGTGTGTGTATAATCCATAAAATAATATTTTTTAATTATTTTTAATAATTATAGTTAAATAAAATAAATATTTATAGCTGATAAGATTTTTTTTATAACTTATAATATTTAAAAAACGAAAATAGAAAAAAAAGTTATTTAATTTTTTTAGAAATAGCGACCAACTTTGGTCGCTATTTTGGTCAAACAATCAAAAAATAGCGACAAACATTGGTTGCTATTTTGGTCAAACAGTCAAAACTTAATTAGCTACCAAAAATAGCGACCAACGTTGGTCGCTTTTTGTAAATCCAGATTCAAAAATGGGTTTCCCCCTCCCATTCTCTTATTTTCTTTCCAAAATTTCCCCAAACTCTCTCTCAACACATTTCCCTCCCACAAATCAATCCCCCCACCCCACGCCACCACTGTGACCGCCGGAGCCATCGCCGAAGTCGCCCCCGCCCCCGCCGCCCCCGCCTCTTCTCTCTCAGCCTGTGCCCCAGCCGTTATCCCGCCTCTGTTCCGCGTGCCACCACTGCCCCGCCTCTGTGTCGTGCGCCACCACTGCCCCGCCTCTTCCATTGTTCAAGGTTAGTAATTTTATATAATTTTTTAATGTTTTTGTCTATTTAGTATTTGTGTGACTAAGTAGGATTTTTGAACTACATTAGATTTAGATTTAAACTACCTAAAATTATAATTTTTAGGATTTTTGGCCTGAACTACATTAGATTTAGAATTAAGGTGTAGAACTCAAATTAAGGCATTTAAATTATTTAGTGTATAAATTATGAACTTAAGATAGAAATTATGAGCTACCTTAAATTATGAACTTATGGTTCTTAATAGAACACAAATTAATGTATTTAACTTATTTAATTTATAAATTGATTTAGTTTATGAATTAAACTTTTTGGATATGAATTGAACTTTTCGTTTATGAATTGAACCTTTAGGATATGAATTGAAATTTTAGGATATGAAATTAATTAACTGAAAAAAGATTAGGATATGAATTAACTAAATTAATTTGTTCTTGTTTTATTTGTATAGATGGAACATCGTACTTGGATGTACAATAGGAATTATCTAATCGGCAGGGATTGCAGGAGGATTTTGTAGAAGGGGTTGATGAATTTATTAGACATGCAATGTCACTTCTACCATACTTAAGTGAAGGAGTAATTAGGTGCCCTTGTGTTAAGTGCGACTGTATGAAGTTTGGAAAACCGGCGGAAGTTAAGCATCATCTTTATAGGAACGGGTTTATAGAAAATTACTTTGTGTGGAATAATCATGGAGAGATCGATTGTATCCATGTGATATTTCATAACATGGTTGTGGGTGAAAGTAGTAGGTCGGTGGAGAATACAAATCTTGATTCTAGAATTCATGATATGGTTGCGGATGCTTTTTGGATGCACTTAGGGGGTGAGCCCAATGAAAATGTTGAATAAACTCCTAATGATGATGCAAAAAGTTATTATGAACAGTTAGAGGAAGCTAGTCATCCATTACTTAATGGAAGTCCGCACTCTGATCTGTCTGTTGCAGTTAGATTACTAAGTATTAAATCTGATTGGAATATTTCTCAAGCAACCATGGACTCTTTGATTTACCTTATGAGTGAACTAGTTGAACCTGATATCAAATTACCTCGTGATTTCTATAAGGCAAAAAGATTAGTTTCTAAGTTAGGACTTTCGTCAATGAGAATTGATTGTTGTGAAGATGGTTGCATGTTATATTATAAAGATGATGCAAATTTAAGTGAAATAACTAAATTAATTTGTTCTTGTTTTATTTGTATAGATGGAACATCGTACTTGGATGTACAATAGGAATTATCTAATCGGCAGGGATTGCGGGATGATTTTGTAGAAGGGGTTGATAAATTCATTAGACATGCAATGTCACTTCTATCATACCTAAGTGAAGGAGTAATTAGGTGCCCTTGTGTTAAGTGCAACTGTATGAAGTTTGGAAAACCGACGGAAGTTAAGAATCATCTTTATAGGAAAGGGTTTATAGAAAATTACTTTGTGTGGAATAATCATGGAGAGATCGATTGTATCCATTTGATATTTCATAACATGGTTGTGGGTGAAAGTAGTAGTTCGGTGGAGAATACAAATCTTGATTCTAGAATTCATGATATGGTTGCGGATGTTTTTTGGATGCACTTAGGGGGTGAGCCCAATGAAAATGTTGAATAAACTTCTAATGATGATGCAAAAAGTTATTATGAACAGTTAGAGGAAGCTAGTCATCCATTACGTAATGGAAGTCCGCACTCTGATCTGTCTGTTGCAGTTAGATTACTAGGTATTAAATCTGATTGGAATATATCTCAAGCAACCATGGACTCTTTGATTTACCTTATGAGTGAACTAGTTGAACCTGATATCAAATTACCTCGTGATTTCTATAAGGCAAAGAGATTAGTTTCTAAGTTAGGACTTTCGTCAATGAGAATTGATTGTTGTGAAGATGGTTGCATGTTATATTATAAAGATGATGCAAATTTAAGTGAATTAACTAAATTAATTTGTTCTTGTTTTATTTGTATAGATGGAACATCGTACTTGGATATACAATAGGAATTATCTAATCGGCAGGGATTGCGGGAGGATTTTGTAGAAGGGGTTGATGAATTTATTAGACATGCAATGTCACTTCTACCATACCTAAGTGAAGGAGTAATTAGTTGCCCTTGTGTTAAGTGCGACTGTATGAAGTTTGGAAAACCGACGGAAGTTAAGAATCATCTTTATAGGAAAGGGTTTATAGAAAATTACTTTGTGTGGAATAATCATGGAGAGATCGATTGTATCCATTTGATATTTCATAACATGGTTGTGGGTGAAAGTAGTAGTTCGGTGGAGAATACAAATCTTGATTCTAGAATTCATGATATGGTTGCGGATGCTTTTTGGATGCACTTAGGGGGTGAGCCCAATGAAAATGTTGAATAAACTCCTAATGATGATGCAAAAAGTTATTATGAACAGTTAGAGGAAGCTAGTCATCCATTACGTAATGGAAGTCCGCACTCTGATCTGTCTGTTGCAGTTAGATTACTAGGTATTAAATCTGATTGGAATATATCTCAAGCAACCATGGACTCTTTGATTTACCTTATGAGTGAACTAGTTGAACCTGATATCAAATTACCTCGTGATTTCTATAAGGCAAAGAGATTAGTTTCTAAGTTAGGACTTTCGTCAATGAGAATTGATTGTTGTGAAGATGGTTGCATGTTATATTATAAAGATGATGCTAATTTAAGCAGTTGTAAATTTTGCGAAAAGCCTCGTTTCAAAAGGCTTTCCAGCAGGAATATGGTCGCTATCAAGACGATGCATTATTTACCTCTTATATCTAGGTTAAAGAGGTTATATGTGTCAATAAGTTCTGCTCCTCATATGAGATGGCACTTTGAAAATAGAAGACCACCTAGTGTTATGTGTCATCCTTCAGATGGAGAATCTTGGAAGCACTTTGATAGGACATATCCAGATTGCTAGTGAACCAAGGAACATTCGGTTAGATCTGTGTGCGGATGGCTTCATGCCTTTTTCTGTATCTGCGATACCATATTCATGTTGGCCTGTCTTTCTTACACCTTATAATCTACCACCCGAGTTGTGCATGACTACTCCATATATATTCTTAAGTTGTATTATCCCCGGTCCATGTAATCCGATAAGTTTGATGGATGTATATTTGTATACCGTCGTGGTGATGAAAGTTCGTCAGACAGTGATGATAATAATGTACAAAACACTCATTGACTTTTATATACTTTGAACTAGACAAATAGAACCGGTTTTCGAATGGGCTTGCAATAAGCGTTAACTTAGTTTTGTTAGCTTAATGTGTTAGTTCTATTGAACTTTATACTTTATTGGATTTAATGTTGTTGTTGTGTTGTTGGTTTTGTTGTTGGTATTTGTTGTTGTTGTTGCTTGTAATAGAGAATTTGGTATGCTGGCAGGTGGTGTAGTTGTCAAAACAGACAATTTCTGCCAAAATTATACCCCGAAAAGCGACCAACTTTGATCGCTTGTTGGTCGCTTTTCTGTTTAAAAAAAATATTTTTTGGGCAATAGCTACCAAGGTTGGTCGCTAATTAACCCAGATTTCCTGAAAAGCGACCAACTTTGGTCGCTATTTTATTAAAAAAATTCTGGAAAATAGCGACCAACGTTGGTCGCTTAAGTTTAAAAAATAATTAAATTCTTGAAATTAGCGACCAATTTTGGTTGATATGCCCAGAAAAAATTAAAATTTTTGAAAAAGAGCGACCAACTTTGGTCGCTATTTTTTCAGATTTTAAATTATAATATTTGATTTACCAAAGTTGGTCGCTATATTTAGATTAATAATAAATAAATAAATAATGTAATTTAAATTTAGAGACCAACTTTTGTTGCTAAATTTATAATATTAAAATATTAAAGCGACCAAAGTTGGTCGGTATGTTATTTACCCGGAATATTTGGTCCTTTTACCTTGGAGGCCAAAGTTGGTCGCTAATTAGCAACCAACTTTGGTCTCCAAGGTAAAGGGACCAGCAAAATAGTGACCAGTCCCATTTGGACGCTTTTTGGTCGTTTTATGACTTGAAAGCGACCAACTTTGGTCGCTTTTTTCCGGATTTTTAGTAGTGCAAACTCTTAAATGCATCCATAACGTAACTAACTCCGGATCATTGATCCAATAATTCCTTTTGTTCCTTCTCAGCTTTCTTTAAACGTAAGTTTTTACTTCTCCTGGTCTTTCTTCCCCCTTTCATGTGCATACTTAGCTTATCTTGGTGCCCATGTATATTGGAATTCCATACAACCCATATGATCTTGGATATCACTTCTGATTTTACTTTTTGTTCATTAGCCACGGTAGGTACCATTTTCTTATGGAGTGCATACAATGTTGTTGTGAGATTGTCGTTATAATACCATTCCCTCCTTAGGTCACTGAGCTTAGGTTGAAGCCTTATTCCTTACTTTCTCAGCTAGTCTTTCATTGTAGTATTTAGGGAGAACCCTCTGACTCTTGTAAAGCTGTGAGCTTATTACGGACCTTTTGATGTCCTTCCTTGCCTATAATTATTCATAGTTACTCATGTATACACCCTTTTGCTTGTATGGTTTCCTCTGAGCTAGTATTTTGACAGTCTTCCCAGTCACACTCTTTTTTATTCCCTTAACATTCATACGGTAGCTTCAACTACCCCGACTCCTATCTGAATATATCTCAAGTATTACAATGACATTACTGCTAGGATGAATTCACTATATTGGGTTTTATTATGCTTATCTTGCACGATCTGTTGATTCGTTTGTAACCTCCTATCTAGCCATAACTAAGCTCTTCCTGAATCAATTGCTAACTAGTATTTGGCCCATTCTCATATCACTATTCCGCGTAATCTTTCTTGGGTTATTTCATTTGTCTTAACTTACCTCTTGCACTGGCTCCTTATCTATCAATAACATTTCGGGTAGGAACCCTTACTTTCTCTCCTTGACGTCGTATTTGCATAATGTTCTGGGATCGTAGCATATATGTAGGCTTTGTATAATGTCAATCTCATCCTTTTTTCATTTTTTCGGCATTCTTCCTTTACCATTCTATAATTACTAGAACCACTTAATTCTGGCTCAATGCCACATCATTCTATATTCCCCCCTTTAGGGGAGTACTAAGAGTTGAAGCTATAATGACCTACCTACAGATATTTTACCTCTTCATCTTTGGCATCTTTTTACATCATCGATGACCCTTGCTCTCTTTGCGGTAATCCTTCTGTACCAAGGATAACAAAAATCCTTACTCACGAGGGTGACACTTAGTATAACTGGCACATATAGTCCCTTAAGCTGAACTTTGCTCACATTGCTTGCTTTAGGGAAATGTTTTCCTGAATAACCATTCTCTGAATTTCTGATGAATCATCTTCTGTAGTCCATTCTATTATCGCCGGAACGCAATATGAAGTTCTCATGATGCCAACCATCATCAAATCACTCAGTCCCTAATTCATGTTTAGTTTATCTTTTTTACCAGTCCATACTGATTTTTATTACTCTGGGTCTAACTTTTTCTTCTAGTAATCACGTTAGCATCACGAACTTATTTCTTGAAATGAGGATACGGCTTTATGTCCTATGTTTTCTTGTTGTCTCAAGGCATGTCACCTCTCGTCTATTTCTTTACTGGACTATAGACTCTATAATACTATCATTATTTTTTTTCTCCTATTGTCATCCATGTATCACATTTTACTCATAATGCTTTATTAACTCTCTTCTCATTTCCTTGCTAACATTTCTGTCTATCACTTTATTCTGAAAACTTTAACAAGATATTCTTTTACTTTTAGCTCCCCTTGGTCCATCCACCGGCTCTTCGGGTTGCCTAGCATTATCTCTCTTCTAGGGACGAAAGCCATACTAAGATAATATTTATCCTTTCCAGGCTTCCAGTGCCTATCTTTGTAGCACTCATATCTAGCTATACTATTTTGGACTGCACCATCTAGGTGTCTTACAAGGAGATCCATTACCACGTTTGCACTATCCTTCGAAAATATCAACTAACACCAATCCATCCACCATTTTAGGTTACCCTAACCCCAACCGGATCCTGATATACCGTCCTTCTCTCAA
The DNA here is from genome assembly GCA_026770625.1 of Nicotiana glauca. Lineage (NCBI taxonomy): Eukaryota > Viridiplantae > Streptophyta > Magnoliopsida > Solanales > Solanaceae > Nicotiana > Nicotiana glauca. The sequence continues at coordinate 172,103 of MU767832.1, forward strand.
GCCATATCTGTTAGTTCCCATGGGGCATAATTGAGATGGGTGTAGCTAATTGTATATATCTTTGTTGTTGTTGAAAATGACTCGAATTGCTTATCTTTCTTTACTTGAATTATAAATACTGTTAATCTTCATTAAATAGGTACCTCGCACCCTTCTTCATCTCGTTTCTTTTACTTGTTGAAACTTGTACCTTCTGATTCTCTCATTGCTTTATACCATATTGGTGGATAGATATTCTTGCCTTAGGACTCCTTATCAAGAAGCTTACACGTCTTAATATATACATGGTCTGCTAAAGGCCTTGCATTTACTCATCATAAGCATGATGCAAAATCGAGTCCCTCTGACTCAACTTTTCCATAGCCGCATTCAATCCCCTACCAACCGTCTTTCTAGATATAGGTATCATCGTACTACAAGTAAGATAGAGTTTAGGAAATTGATGAGTTCTTACAACTGAGCTCTACCACACGATCTAGAATAGGAAGAAAGAGTGACAATCCTAAATACTATGCAGCCTCCTGCTTATAAGTGTGGTGCACGACACACCCATAGACACGACTCTACTAGACATGGCTTATAGACTCCCTAGAACAGAACTGCTCTGATACTGCTTTTGTCACGACCCAAAACCGATGCACCGGAACGGCCACCTGGTACCTTACTTAATCGAGTACCTACGCAACGTATCTTTGGTATTATACTATCATAGGTAAATGAGCTAGAGAGGCTATCGTGAGATAAGTATAATAAAACATGAGGAAAATACTCGACATTGGATGAGCCAACATGTAATCCAAACTTATACATATGACATACGGGCCTATAAGGCCGGTATGATCCTTTATATACTCAAAACATAGGCTGACAAGGCCATACAAGAATCCGTATACATAACAGCTGTCTACAAGCCTCTAAGAATATATAATATCATAAAGGTCGTGAAAGGGCCCCGTAATACCAATCAATGCATATACTAATCATATTGACCAAATAAACAACTCTGGAGCAAATGAAACGCACCAACATCTTCCGCTGAGCTGATAGCCTATTTGGAGGACTCTCGACCTGTCTATCAGGACCTACGGGCATGAAATGCAACATCCCCAGCAAAAGGGATGTCAGTACAAATAATATACCGAGTATGTAAGGAATGAAAATCAGTAAACAATAGACATGAGAGAAACGTGGAGTAAAAGACTCAACATGTAAGTTTGAATAGCTCTTTGAATCCTTTAATATTTAAAATGTGATGCATATATGTGTAAATGTCATACCATGCATGGGTATATGCGTTCATAACATCATCAAGCCTTTGAGGGCATCCCATCATATCATCTCGGCCACTGTGGGCAATATCATCAACGTATACTAGTTGATCAGGTGGTGGTGCGTATATAACGCGATAACCTTTCCCATATCCCATATACATATACATATATACGTGTATATAATACCAATTGGTCATGGGTCAATGTGCATGTATAAATACATGAAATGCATATGAAATACGTTAATAAAATCTCTCAGAATGCCATAAAAATCAATATGCCTTACGGATAAACTTTATCAAATACGTATTTTTCTGAGACCCATGAACAGAAGATATAATAATAATTCACATGGGGAATCAAGAATATAGGCACCCCTTATATTTCTATGAATAAAGTCATTTATGGAAGTTGTATATTTTGCACGTTTCATTTGTATTATGTGGATCATGCCAAAAAAAAAGAAGAGATGTCCTTAACATACCTGAGCCGATTCTCTTGACAATCCTTCCAACACACGCCAATTGCGACAATACGTAACGGTGGATCGAAGTAGGGGAAAATCCGTATAATGTTCGTGAGAAAGATTGTACCGTGCTCTCTTAGAATTGCAAATCCCGTTGATATAACACAGTGTAACTTTGTATGAAATTTTTGAGCTTCACTCGAGCTTTAGCAAGTTTATCAATCAAATTAGAAAATGTAACATTGACGGCATCATTAAGTTCCTGCTTTCTCTAGCTCATAGTCACGCACAACTGGTGCAACCACCAACACTATACTACTTTGGCATAGACTCTACTTCATCTACTAGCCTTCACAAGCCAAATCATTATTAAATGTAACCTTGGCTTCTTGATAACACTAATTGAGATACAGTAGGCTTCAAATGTTGCCAGCTTTCTTTGTGACTTTAAGAGTCACCAACTTGGCTAAACTCGGTGCCACGTTGGGGCCTTTAAGGCTTATACATCCATCTTAATTAATTACCAATTTCTAGTTAACTTGGTAATTTTCCACTAATTCAATAATTAAGGAATTATCCATATAATTAAGAATTATCTCAAATTACTTAAAATACTGCTCACTTTTCACATTCCTTATATACACCTCACTATTATGGTAATGTGGTACCTTGAATGGCACTAGTCCATAAATACCGGGTATTTTAGCTCGGGCTGTAGTTTATTCCAAAATGTCAAACTTCGACGAAATTTATTTTCTTCGATTTTCTTACCTTCTCACCTTCACGAATTTACTTATTATCTGTTTGAAATAGCATAAAATGTTTATAATCTTAAAATAATCTCATTCCTGAACTTACGTCGATTAACTTACGATAAAATTTTAACGTACGAAAAATGCGGGATGTAATATCTCATTTTCGAGCTTTCTTCAATTTACGTATGATGTACTTTTACGTACGAAAATATAGAGTGTAACAATAGGACTCATTGATCTAAGCCTGTCAAATATAGAATAAAATAGGACTTCAAAGGATGTAATGTCGGTTAAGGGACATGCATAATATATTTTGGATAATAGGGACTCACACCTAAGCACTTGTTGATACAATACCATTCACTTTCGAGCGCACATTCACCGTAACCAACTCTATTGCCTTGCCAAGAGACCATCACATAATTAGGCTTTTTCTCTTTAAGCACTTCATATCTTGACAACTTACTAGCATGGATAAATTTGTATTAGAGATGTATTTATTTAAAGAAAAAATAGAGCTCCCTATCTTTGCATTCCCGCTAGTAGTTCTTTTCATACAAATATATCTTTCTTCCTTTCAGTGGTTTCACAAAAAGATATCCAATTTTTATCTTACTTTTTCTGGCGCTCATTTATGCGACTTACGTGCTTTTGAAGGTAAAGTTTATTAAATAGTTTATTAATAAAAGGATATTGACTTGTTGTATACGGTTAAAATTGAGGACTATGATTTTAAAGGCTTAATCGGGCTATAGGCCCGAGTCCGGGCAACTCGAAGTGAGTGTCGTATCCGACTAAAAGGACACCTACCTCGGGAAAGCTGATCAAATACCTGGCACAGGCTGCATCAAAGGCGGCATTGTCTCGAAGTCAATCAAGAAAGAGCGGGAATTTCTCAAGGACACGTGGACCTAGGCATTAATTATAGGATAAGGGATGTACGAAATGGTACAGATCCGTACTAGGCTGTTATATACCTGTACCAATAGAATTCTTTACCTTTATGAGCAAGGTACTAGGTTAGGGTTCTCTCCTCCTATATAAATGAGACCCCAATCATTTTTATAAGGGATCGGATCATTCATTGCAATAGAACATTCTTATTCTTCTTGTTTAACGTGCTCTCAAAATATTTTTCAGCTATATTACCTTTACTTTATTGTTCATACTTTATTACTCTTAGCTGACCTCGAGGTCCCTCGATAAGTCAAGGTCGAGGCCCCCTACCGTTCTAACAACACTAATTCGGTTCTTTATTTTTTCTTACTTAAGCTCAATATTACTTGTATGATCACTAGTATTAGAATATATCACGTATCTTTAAAACCACAAAATATCTTTCGTTGTTACTTACATTTTTTGAGGTAAATAGTTTGGCGCCTACCATGGGGCTAAAGATAATACTGATTATTTTAGTACTAGTTTTCTGATAACACACGTTATTCTTCACATTTTTTCTTGTCAAAGATTCTTTGATTTCAGGCTTAATCATGTCTAGTACTCAACACGCACCCGCTCACGATAGTGAAGGACTTGGAGAAAATAGCGGAATAGGGCTCGGTGTACCAACTGTAAACCTTGAAGGAATGCCAAACGTGGAGTCAGTTGATATCAGCTCCCACAACACTTTAAGAACGGACACAGGCGCAGACATTGTAAGAAATGCACACAGGAAAGACCAGGCCAGAGGCTAAGAAGCACGAGGATTAGAAGAAGGAGGATTTAGCCTCCATGTGATATTCAAGATGCTACAAGCTCATCAAGTCACCATCGCTCAGCTTCAGAGTCAGAACAGAACTCCTAACACCGCCGAACTAGTAAACACGTATCATGAATCGGTCCTGGAAAGGCCCGATGAAAGCGGCTCGGGGACTAACCCCACCATCATGAAAATGCTCGAGGAATTGACTGAAAGAACTGAGTAGGAGAAAAGAAGATAGAAAACAACAATAAAAAGGTGGAAACTTACAACTCCCGGATAGACCAGATACCCCGAGCACCTCCAGTTCTGAAGGGCCTTGATGCCAAAAAATTCATACAAAACCCTTTCCCCTCGAGTGCGGCACCTATTCCAATTCCCAAGAAGTTTCGCATGCCCAATATACCAAAGTACAATGGATCAACTGACCCTAATGAACACATTACTTCCTACACTTGTGAAATCAAAGGAAATGACTTGAATGATGACGAAATCGAGTCTGTACTGTTAAATTTTTTTAGAGAAACACTGTCAAAAGGATCTATGATCTGGTATCACAACTTAGCTCATAAATCTATTGATTCATTTGCAATGTTGGTGGGTGCCTTCGTGAAGGCACATGCTAGGGCCATAAAGGTAGACATGAGAAAACTGGACGTTTTCAAAATAAAACAAGGAGAAAACGAGATGCTTAGGGAGTTCGTGTCCCAGTTTCAAATGGAAAGGATGGAATTAACCCCGATCTCCGATGACTGGGAAGTTCAGGCCTTCTTGCAAGGTTTGAATGAGAGAAGTTCGATAGCATCTCGACAGTTGAAGTAGAACTTTATCGAATATTCGGCTGTGACATGGTCGGATGTGCACAATCAGTACCAGTCAAATTTATTAGGGTTGAGGATGACCTCAGTTCACCCAAACAGGTTCGCTGCCAAACCCTCGAGGGACATAGACCAGGAATCAAGATTCAGCAAGGAAATATATCAATCGTATGTTAAAGACAGAAGGAACATTTCAAGGCAGAATACACCTCGGAATGATCGAAGGATGGATCGAGGCCAAAACTCTTGGGTATTCATGAGCAAAATCGAGCCTGAAAGGAGCTCAGGACCAATGGAGGCTCCCAAATTATTGGAATACAATTTCGACATTGAACCCTCAAGTATCGTCTGAGCCATTGGCAAAATTAAAGATACTAGATGGTTGAAGCCCATACGGATGGATCCTTCTCAGATAAACCCCAACATAACATGTAAGTACCATGGTACTCATGGACATAAGACAGAGGATTGCAGACAACTCAGAGAGGAGGTAGCTCGACTATTCAATGAGGGGCACCTTCATGAATTTCTCAACAACCGAGCCAAAAACCATTTCCGAGAAAGAGATGCAAACAGAAAGAATGAACTCGAAGAACCTCAACACGTCATTCACATGATCATCGGTGGAGCCAATGTTCTGTAGGGACCTACATTCAAACGTACTAAAATATCTATCATAAAGGAACAGCGGACTGGGAGCCATGTGCCCGAGGATGCCCTATTGTTCTGCGACAAGGATACAGAAGACGAATCCCAGCCCCACAATGATGTCATGGTAATCTCTATCCTTTTGAATAAAATTCAGGTTAAACGTGTTTTAGTGGATCCAAGTAGCTCGGCGAACATAATCAGATCGAAGGTCGTGAAAACACTCGGCCTACAGGAACATATTGTACCTGTATCCCGGGTGTTAGATTACTTCAACATGGCAAGTGAAACCACGAGGGGAGAAATTATCTTGACTATAAACGTAGCGGGGACCATACAAGACACCAGGTTCCATGTCATTGAAGGTGACATGAGGTATAACGCACTCCTTGGGAGGCCGTGGATACACAATATGAGGGTAGTGCCTTCGACTCTCCATCAGATAATAAAGTTCCCAATAGAGGAAGGATTGAAAATAGTCCACAGGGAACAGTATGTTGCAAGAGAGATGTTCGCAATCGAGGAAGTGGTACCTGCACCGGAACCCTTGACCTCGAAGACATCGACTTCCAAAGGTAAGCACAAGGCTACATAGTGGTCACGACTTTGAGCGTCGATGGAAGTGAAGTAACAGGTATCCGAAGGTGAAGACCCTCGAATCCTCATTGCTCCCAAAAAGCCCGATGCTACTAAGACAACTTCTAAAAATAAAGGTACACCTGGGAACGAGACTAGTCCCTGCTCTCAGAAAAAACTTATTTAATTTTTTGTCAATGATATACATGGCATTGCTTTGATATGATAGGGATTCCGCTCGAGGAATAAATAGGTAAAATAATTAAAGCTTATATTAATGATATGACTAATTAAGTCCTTGTGCACACAGGACCACTTTAATTTATTTGCAGGAAATAATCAACATTTTAAGGCAATACGACACGAAGCTCATGCCAGAAAAGCGTTCTCTCAGAGTTTGGGCGATTGAGTTTCTGGACCTCCGCATCATCAAAACAGGGTACCAATATCCCTGACCAGGTCAAGGCCCTCGGAGATATCATGGTCACGGACAACAAGACCTCGGAGTCGATGGTAAAGGAGTTTACATGATCGGCACAATGGAAGCTCTCAAAGGCTCTTGCTCTCGAGAACATCCCCTCCTACACAAAGGCTGTAGGTTATAAAGTATACGTTGCACTCTTTTCTCCTTAGCTCAGATTTTGTCCCAAATGGATTTTACTGGCAAGGTTTCTAATGAGGCAACACCTATATGCTACCCGAGGAACGACTAACAAGTATTCAAGGTATTCTTTTTAATCAACCTCGAATACTGGGGGGCATCACCCTCGGAGGTTACATTTTTGAGAAAAATATTTCATGCCTAAATGGGTATCGATTGGAAAACTTTGTAATGGGCCAATCGGTCAATGAGCCATGTCCATATAAACTAGTCAAACACCGGCAGCAAAATATGTACGCATGTATCGACTATTTGAAGAAACATTCAGGATATATCAAAAATAATTTGTGTCTCATACAAACTCTACACCTACAATCCTACGGAAATGTCTTAAAAGCCAAGACATAAAAGCACCCTGAATACTCGTGGACTACCATCAAAATTCGAATTAATAAAGACCTCAAAGAGTCACCCCTTCGAAACAAAGGCCAAGGCTAATATTCTCAAGATCTAACTTCTCAAACAAGTTCGAAAAGTTATCGGGTAACAAGTCCAAGTGATATACCCAAAGGATACGGCCATACTAAATACTACGGTCAGGCTGCGGCCAAATTACGCAGCTTGGAGATGTCCGATCTCCGCTATAAATTTAAAGGCCTTCGAACACTTCAAAAAAACTGGTTAAATCAGGCTACCCTTGGCAAAAATCTAAATACAAAGGGCTTTGATAAATTCGGCCCTCAAAAATTCCAAAGGCTTCGATAACATCGACCCTTAGAAACACCTCAAGAGGTGTTCATTTATGTTTACACAAACAAATCACAAATAAGGTTCTGATATTAGACCTTCGAAAATCCTACGGGTACAAAAAACACATGCTAAGGCTAATTAAATTTTCACTAAGTCTTTTAAGCCGAAATGAGGGGAAAATTATATAGTCATACTAAGAGGCCGATTCGGCCCAACTTAAAGAGCCTAAGGGCCGAGATATAAGAGCCTAAGGCATATCTTAAAAGAGCCTAAGGGCCGAGACATAAGAGCCTAAGGGCCAATCTAAAAAGAGCCTAAGGGCCGATGTATAAGAGCCCAAGGGCCAACTTCGAAAAGCTTGAGAGCCAAAAACTTATAACTCGAGACTCCAATCCGAACTCAAGGATTCACAATATCCCGAGCCTACCTCAGATCGATTTAAAAACATAGCTCAAAGATTATTATATCTATCGATAAAAATCTAAGGGTTTATGACACCCCGAAAACCAATCCTCAAATTGGCCATACAAACAAAGCCTTCCATAAATAAAGACCATGTTAAATCCAGCTCAAACCAAAGACAAGACAAAAATTCCCCTTGTATTTCTAAAAGATGATTACAGGGAACATTTACACAATGGAGGTCTACAAGAAATCAAAATAGAGTAACATAAAATTATTTCATGGTCACATCCTCAGCAGCCGCATCTTTATGAGGCGCATCTCGGGGAGTCTCATCATTGGCGACTTCATCCCCGTCTCCTTCACCCTTGGAGGCACTGGCTGAATCATTCTCATCAGAAAGTAGAGCAGCCTCCTCTTCTCCCAAAACCTTTTCCACCGCGAGCATGTATTTTCTCGATAATCATTCTCCAAGATTGTCTCCTACCATGGTCCAGAGCACTTGCTAACTTATCCTCCGCTGTAGAAGAAATTTCCCTTGCTTGGGCATTAGCAGATTTTGCGTCAGCTTGGTAAGATGCCATAATGACCGCAACATTAGATTTGGCCTTGGCTAGCTCAGTAGTAGATCGGGTTTTAAGCTTCTCGATTTTAAGCCCTCGAGCTAGGCTCTCCTACTTCGCACCTCGAAGCTAGCATTCGAGTGAAGCTAAATGCTCTTTTAGAGTGTCCTTATCAGAAGCGAGATCATCCATACCTCGCCTCAACCTCAGGGCATCGGCTTCTTTTATCTTAAGCTCCTCCTGAAGCTGCGCCTCTATTTCGGATTTCTGACTGAACTATGAAATTTAACGATGTCAGCCACTAAAACAAAATAATTGTGTGACAAACTCTCAGTAACTATCTTACCTTCTTGACATACTCGGCTCGATCTTGGCACACCTGCGTCAACTCAGCTCGAACATTATGAATCTCCAACACTTTCTTTCCATATAAGGCTTTTACGACGTCCCTCTCCTCTGAAGTTTTATTAAGCTCGGCCTCGCACCGAGCAAGATCGTCTAGAGACTTGGAAAATGCCCTCTTTTGGAGCGTCGTATCCTTAATGAAAAAGAAGGAAAGTCAGATCCAGAACAGTTAAAACAAAGGCGCAATAAACAAAAGACTCGCTTATTCAGAAGAGTCTATGTACCTTATTAAAAATGAAAGAAGCATCAGGGTCGGGGCCGTCGTCAAGCCCTTGGAGACATTCTCGAAAGATGTCGTTCCCTTCTTGGATGTCGTACCCTCTTGGTTTACTCCCACTCTAGAGGGTATCTTGTTCGTAGCCTCCCGGATCAGCCCCTTGAAGAACTCGAGGCCAAGGGGAGGATCATCCACGTTGATTACCTCGAGCGATCTGCTTGGGAAATTTTCTTTCATCTGAAAGGGCTTGGAGTTAGGATGTTCGGCCTCGCCCTCATAATGATCTCCTAAACCAGGCGCATTCTTTTGGGATGATGTTCCAGGACACTGTTTGAACTCCCTTCAGAGATTTCTTCAGCCCTGGAGTGGGCCTTACCAGCCGTCGCTGGTTCAGTGGGCTTCGGAGTATCAACATTATTTCTTTTACAGTTCACCAACAGGCAATCATCTTCTTCTTCTCCCTTCTATTCCCGAAGGCGTTAGGCCATTTCGGGGGATAAGGCCATCGTATCGGCCTTAGGTTTTCTAGCCACGCTTTTCTTTGGCTTCGGGGAATTTTCAGATGTCTTCCTTCTTCTTTTTCTTTCTTTGGGAGGTTTCAGAGGCTCCACTTCACCAGCTGAGGCTGGCCTCAATGCAACGACATCCCTAAGACCTGCGTAAAATTAAGATCAGTGTCCCATAACCATAATACTGAAAAACAAACAAAGAACTCACCATGTTTTTGGACTCCCATCAACCCTTAGCCAAATCTCGCAAGCAACACTCCGAGTTAGGGAAGCGGAGGCCAGCTCTCAGACCCAGCCCTCAAGGTCTGAGACCCTACTGGGAAACCAAGCAACAGTTATACCATCGCAAAGAATCTAAGTCAAAGGGAAATATGAAGTATAGAAAAGAAAAAGAAGCAGGGTATACTCACGATTCATGTTCCACTCCTCGGGGAACGGCATCCAATAGGCAGGAATGAGATCGGAGGTTTGGACTCAGACAAACTGGCTCATCCACCCACGGTCTTTGTCCTTATTGATACTAGCAAACAAAGATTATAAGTATCGGCGTTGCAACTTTATCAACCCCTCCCCTCCCGATAAAGTCGAGGACTATACAATCTGAGCAAATGATCGAGGGTGAAGGACATCCCCTTGATTTGGTTATAAAAGAACCTGAGTAAGTAAAAAATTGCTAGAAGGAAGGGTAGATCTGGCCAAGCGTCACTCGAAACCATTGGCAAAAGTTGAGGATAACCGGGCCTATGGGACCCTCGGTCGAAATTGCAGGGCCCAATGTAAATAGTATATACACTCAAGTACCCCACTTTATGCGCTGGTTATATCTTTCTCAGAGGAAGGAATCACTATCTTTTTATTATTGTCCCATTCGCAATCCTCTTTTACTTGATCAAGCTCATCTTGGTTATCAAACAAATATATTGAGACATAGGCTCACATCGGCTCGACGTGGAAACAGGTTTTTTGATTTTGAAATCGGATGTTATCTCACACGGTGAGGGGATGCATTCCTTGACATGAGGTTGAACTAGCATTTTGCTTTTGGTCGATCGAGAAGATGAAGGAGCTTTTTCCTTTTGAGGAACAGATATAGAAGTTTTAGCTATCTCTAAGTGAAAGATTCGAAAAGATGGAAAGTGTTCTTAGAAAAGAGAAATGGGAGATCAAGGAGATTGGAAAAGGCTGAATGAGACTTTGGAAGCACTAGGGGAATAAAATTTGTAAAGTTATAGGGTTTGTATATTTATAAAGGTCATTTAAACGTGCCGAGAAAGCCAAAAGGCCGACCGTCAATCGCCTACAATTAATGATTTTGGGAAGTACAAAAAAGCAACCCTTCGGTCACTTCAATCGCTTATGTCATGATGTTGACATCAAGTTCTAGGCATCGTGAATCAGTTTATTAGAAATCATTAAGAACAATCTACAAGTTAAGTTTGGGTAGACACTCACTCGACTACTAAGTCCAAGGGCTACCCGGGCTCGAGCTAGTTCTCACTCGGGGACTATTTATAAAGCCTTAGGGCTACCTTTATCTCGAATTCGAGCAAACGCTCGCTCGACTATTAAGCCCTTCGAGCAAATTCTCACTCTGGGACTATCTATAAAGCCTTAGGGCTATCTTTATTTCAATATCAAGCAAATTTTCACTCAATTACTAAGGTCAAGGGCTACCCGAGTTCGAGCAAATTCTCACTCGGGGAATATCTGTAAAGCCTAAGGGCTATCTCTATTTCGAAGATTGAGCAAATGCTCACCCAATTTCTAAGCCCAAAGGTTACCCGAGTTCGAGAAAATTCTCACTCGAGGACTATCAAGGAAGCCTAAAATGGCTAGCTTTATGCCAAAAATTGAGACCCTGCTCTCACTCAACTCGGACTCAAAAGTCCCGGTGACTTGAGTTCGCATCAAATCAATGCAAGCTTAGTCTGAGGGTTAACGAAGAACTTCAAGAAGTATTATATTAGTCAATTAAAAACCTAAGGGTTTATTATGTTCCAGGCCCAGTATTCGAACTAATCGTTATAATTATACACTTGGATTTTTCAAAAACGAAGGCAGAATGGAATTCAACACGAATCAAAGACAAAATGGAGAAATTATTATATTAACAAAATATATTTACAAAGCCCGCAAGGGGCTATTACACAAAAACAAAGAAGCAAAAAAAACAGCCAAATGCCTAATCTACTTTCGGGGGTATATCTTCAAGAGCAACATCTTTGAGAACCTTTTCCTCGGGGGCTCATTCTGATCTTTAGAGTGGCGCCTTCGGGAACCTCCTCCGAAATAGCAATAGATGAAGAAAGGCTATAGCCTATCAAAGAGCAAAAGCTTTTAACAAGTGAAGAAAATTGTGGCCTGGTGAAAAACTTGGCGAGTATGGGTCTCGTCAGCACTACTATTGTGAAGCCACTTCTTGAGACATTGTATCGATGTGGGATGCAAAGGTTAGTAGATAGTGCCACCTCACTACATGGAAATCAAAAGGAATGAAGTGCCACACCAGTTTGAAGTTAAGAGAGATGAGCAACGGTGTAGAATCCATATATCTTCTGATACGGGAAGAATTTGGTGCCGTTAACTCGTTGTTTCAAGCCAAAAATAACAACAACAATTTAGTATAATCCCACTTAGTGGGGGAAAGCTTTGAAAAAGATCCATGGTATAACTGACAAAGTTTTGGCCATATGACCTTGTGGTCATAGGTTTGAACCATAAAAATAGGAGATTAAAAGAAGGATAGAGAAAGGAAAGGGCCAGAAGATGACGAAGAAGGAATGTGAGTAGTTTTGTTCATCCAAGTAGCCCCCAATTTATAAATTCAGTGACGGTTCGGCGGCACAAGCGATCGACCGATGCTGACATGCATTCAATTCTTTTTGGGGAAATGAACCGTCAGCACATTTAATGCTTTTAGTGAAATGGACTGGCAGGACATTCAATGTTTTTGGGAGATGAACGTATGGGACGTGTCGATCACTTCAAATGCTTACGTCACTAGCATGACATCATCGCAAAGGTTCCACGAAAATTGAGGTTCAAATCATTTCTTATCATCTTATTCTAAGAAATGCGGGGACTACCTGTATACGTTTAAAATCGAGGAGTATGATTTTGAAGGCTTAATCGGGCTATAGGCCCTAGTCCAAGTAACTCGAAGTGGGTGTCGTATCCGACTAAAAGGGCACCTACCTCAAAGAAGTTGATCGAATACCTAGCACGGGCTGCATCAAGGGCGGCATTTTCTCGAAGTCAATCAAGGAAGAGTGGTAATTTCTCAAGGACACGTGGACCTGGGCATTAATTATAGGATAAGGGTTGTACGAAATGGAACAGATTCGTACTAGGCCGTTATACACCTGTACCAATAGAATTCTTTACCTTTATGAACAAGGTACTATGTTAGGGTTCTCTCCTTCTATATAAAAGAGACCCTAATCATTTTTGTAAGGGATCAGATCATTCATTGCAATAGAACATTCTTATACTTATTATTTAACATGCTCTCAAAATATCTTCAGCTTTATTGCCTTTACTTTATTGTTCATACTTTATTACTCTTAGCTGACCTCGAGGTCCCTGGATAAGTCGAGCTTGAGGCCCCCTACTATTCTAACAACACTGATTCGGTTCCTTATTTCTTCTTACTTAAGCTCAATATTACTTGTATGATAACTAGTATTAGAATATATCACATATCTTTAAAACCACAAAATATCTTTAATTGTTACTTACGTTTTGAGGTAAAAACTTGTAATATGGGTGCCAAGGAAAAGTCTTATAAGCTCAAAAAGGTTGAATATGAATAACATGAACAATGCAAGGTAAAAGGCTAAGTCCTCATCAAAGGAATGCCTAAATCATCTCGTAGACTCAACAAGACTCACTCATTTCGCTTTGACCCATATACGAGGCAAGTTCTAGACTAATACGAGATGACACAAAATGCAATACTAAACCTCACTTCATAAAATGCACATAATCCATACTGGACATTCCATTCCAATTCTCAAGTCACAACAGGTATCCACAAAGACAATAAAATATCAAACACATATCACTAAGATGATACAACAATTCAAGAAACTGAGTAGTTATGTAATGACACGGCCGATCATTTTAAATAATACAATTGTGTTTCCCTATTTACTGCTAAATTCATGCTTTACAGTTGTTATGTGACTTGCCGGAATAATTGGTTCGAGTCTGGTGAGGTTTTGAAAAGAATTGAGACACTTGATCTCTAAGAAGAAAGCTTAAGTTGAATAATTTGATCGGAAGGTAAAATATATAGAAATGACCTCGGAATGAATTTTTGATGATTCTAATATCTCTGTATGGTGATTTCGGGTTTATGGGTGTATCCGGATATTTATTTCGAGGTCTATAGCTAAATTAGGCTTGAAATAGCGAAAATAAGAAATTTAAATTTGGAAGTTTGACCGGGGAGTTGACTTTTTGATATTGGGGTCGGAATCCAGTTCTGAAAATTTTCCTAGCTCCGATATGTCATTTATGACTTATATGCAAAATTTAAGGTCAATCGGACTTGATTTGATAGGTTTCGGTATTGAATATAGAAATTGGAAGTTCTTAGTTTCATTTAAGCTTGAATTGGAGTGTGATTCGTGGTTTTAGCATTTTTTGATGTGATTTGAAGTTTTGACCAAGTCTGTATCATGTTTTAGGACTTGTTGGTATATTTGGTTGGGGTCCCGGGGGACTCGGGTGTATTTCGGGTGTGTTTCGAATCAATTTAGGCTACTTTGGATGCTGATTTTATGATATCTGGTGTTGTTCTCCATGTTCACGAAGAGCCTCCCACGTTCGTGAAGAAGAATTTGGCTTCTGGAAGTTAGTTCTTCTCATTCGCGAAGAAGGAAATCTTGGATGCACAGGTCTAACTTCGGAGGCTCATATTTCACAATCTATAAGGAATTTAGAGATGATACAAAAACGAATGTTGTAGCCCTATGTGTCTAGTTTTCTGAAACATAAATTAATTGGCATTTCGAGTTGTGTACAAAACGTTATGGTTGTTAGACTATAGGTTTTCCGGGGATAGTTCAAAAATTTCTGCTGCACAGAGTTGACTTTGGAAGCTTATATCTTGCAATATATAATGACTCAGGAAATGAGGAACACTTGAAACTATAGACTTTAGTGTCTAGTTCTCAGAACATCAAACCATTTGTCATTTGGAGTTGTGTGCAAAAAGTTATGACCATTATACTAAAGGTTGTCTGGAATGAATTTGGAAATTGCTGATGAGGAATTTGTTTATCACGAACGCGAAGAACAAACCCCTGGGTAGCAGAATAAAGTTCAAATTTGTCCCATTCTTCCATTTTTGGACCAAGTCGAGGTAAGTATCTTGACTAAGCTTGTGTGGGGGACTTCCCCTTAGGATTTGAGTCTTCTATGTTGATTGTAGTTCGTGTACGCGAGGTGACGAGTGCGTGCTTGGACTTATTTGTGGAAAAATTGGCCTTTAGGGTTCTTAGGTCTTTATATTCACTGTGTGTGAATGTGTTCTTGACATGACTGAGTTTCCTATTTAATAGTTTCAACTCTACATGTTTAATTGGAATTAATTGCTTTATGATTCACTCTTATTGCCTAATCGACTCCTATTTGACTTAATTGACGAATTTTGCTTCTTCTATTGTCATGCTATCTTTTCATAGCTACTTGTATTAATTGGGAATTTATCATCATCTCCTCCTATAATTGCTTAGTCTTAAGTGAAGCTAAGATCATCTTTCCTTAATTGAATTATCAGATATCCTCGTATTTGTTCAACCTTAAAAAGGAGTTTAGATAACCCAGATCTTTGTTGACTTGCCTTTATTTAGGACTACTTGACTCGTGTTGATTCCCTTGTTATTGACTTGTGTATTGTGGGATCGTTACTACATGTTAGTTTTCCCTTTGTTGAATTTTTCACTTTATGCCAGCATTATTTTTTATGGTTATTCCTTGTGAGCTAGTCCTACCGTTTCTTCGTGATTTACAATTTTTGAGTTGACTTACTTGTTGTACCTTGTATTATTGTCGTTGTTGCTATTGTACGTGTTGTGGTGATGTACGAGTTTTCTATCGTGCTAGAATTGTATTCTCTTTGGTTGCGCTGCATATTTACTTTGGGACTACGGATCGATATTCTGGGAGATCCCCTGCACCTTTATATTTGGGACTACGGGATGATATCCTGGGAGACCCCCCTATACTGGATATTTACTTTGGGACTATGGATCGGTATTCCAGGAGATCCCCTGCACCTTTATATTTTGGACTACGGGACGATATCCCGGGAGATCCCCTTGTACTGATATTTACTTTGGGACTACAAATCGGTATTCTAGGAGATCCCCTGCACCTTTATATTTGGGACCATGGGACGATATCCCGGGAGATCCCCCTGTAGTGAGTATTTACTCTGGGACTACGGATCGGTATTCCAAGTGTTTCCCTGTATATTTACGATTTGTCCTTATGCTTACTAGCTGGTATGAACTATGATAGGACACTTGCACAAACATATACGTGGCTAAACACACTTATCAGATCGGAGGCTCCTTGAGATTTTTGAGTATAGATGCACACCCTTGTTTATTTTCCTTCCATGTGAGAAGGACTCTTTTGGGCATGTGGGTTGTCAGTAGGATTATGAGGTGTGATGAGGGCACAGGATACCAAGTGTTAGGGTTCAGGTATTGAGACCCATATTGTATGATTATGAGATGAGGTGTCACAAGGTGACTTATATTCTAAGGATATTTATTTGAAAGGGTTATATTCAAAAAGTATTCATTTTTAGAGAACTATTTTGGAAAAATATTTACCTGAATGAAGTATAATTCGTAATTTTTTTTATCAATTAAAAGATTTGACTAATTGATTGAAGTTGTTGGCTATGACCTAATGTGAAAGTTGTCGTAGTTGCTGAGTTATGACTTGTCCTTAATGTATTTGTGATTTCAAATTTTGGTTGTATTTTTGTTAACTTTTATGAGCTTTATTATGGTGTTCCGTTGTTATTTGCTATTTTCTTTCCCTATTGTAGTTATTGTATTGTTAGCAATATCGCTTAGTCCTTATATAGATATCATGTTCGGTTGTTTCTATACTTATACTTGTCCTGCTTATTAGACCAGTGGGTGTCTTGACTGTTCCTCGTCACTACTCCACCGAGGTTAGTCTTGATAATTACTGGGCACCGCTGTTTTGTGCTCATACTACACTTCTATACATTTTATGTGTGCAGATCCAGGTATAGTAGCTTTACAGATTCTTGCCGAGGAGACTCAAGGTAGCCCTGTTGCTGCGTTCGCAGGCTTCGGAGTACCTTCCTATCTTATATTCACACTGTTGTACTTATTTCCATATGATTGTGTTTAGAAGTTATAGCAAAACTCTATAGAGCTTATGACTTATACTACCGGGTTTTGGAAATTATAATTTTTTTAGAGATTGTTGCTTCAAGGCTGTTAAATTCCATTTATTATTGTGGTATTTCAGTATGATTAGGATTACCTAGACCCTAATACTAGGTTCCATCACGATACCCAAACAAAGGGAAAGTTGGGTCGTGACAAGTTGGTATCAGAGCTCTAGGTTCATAGGTGCTACGAGTCATAAGCGAGTTTAGTAGAGTCTTGTGAATCAGTACTGAGACGTCTGTACTTATATTTGAGAGGCTACAGAACTATTAGGACAATCTTCCTTCTTTCATTCCTATCGTGCGAGCTTATTAATCTTAGAGTTTGAACTTTTACCATTCCATTCTCTCACTGACAGTGAGGACACAAGCTATAGTTATCGGCGGTGCTGCTCTCAGAGTAGGTGTTGCTAGAGGCAGAGGTAAAGGCCGACGAGGAGTACGTGTCGCAACTCAACCATATTCTAGAGCAGCGAGTTCACGTTGGTCAGGTTCCAGGTGTCAGGGCGACACAGCATGTGGTCCCAGTTCAGCTCATAGTCAGGGCAACAACATTTGAGGAATGGCAATTTAGATTTGCAAGGTTCAAGGACTATGACCCTCCTACATTCAGTGGTTGGTCTTCAGAGAGCGCATGAGGTTTATAGAGGAGTGTCATCACATTCTCCATACTATGGGTGTTATTGAGACGAGTGGGATTGATATTACTGTGTTCCAGCTTAAGGGAGCGGCTTATTAGTGGTGGCGGTAATATGATGTTGGGTAGCCGGCAGATGCAGCTTCACTTACATAGGTTCAGTTTTCAGAGATGTTTTAAGAGAGTTTGTACCTCATTCACTTCGGGATACATGGCGTGAGGACTTTGAGCAGCCGCGTCAGGGTACCGTGTCAATATTTGATTATGTCATCAGATTCAGCGATTAGGCCAAACATGCACCTACCTTGGTCGCTATAGTTAGAGAGTGAGTCTGTGGATTTATTTGAGGGGCTCAGCCATGATATTCAGTTCAACATAACTCGAGAGTTAGAGTCAGATATTTCATTTCAGTAGGTGGTAAGGATCGCTCGCTGGTTAAAGGGCATGTGGGATCGAGAGCGAGAGGACAGACGAGATCAGGAGAGAGAGAGTACAGGGAGGCGAGGAGGCCTTGTAGACCAAAGAGATTTTCTGGCCCTTATTTTGGAGGCAGGGTGCGACATGGTGGAGGTTTCATGGGTCAGCCAGTTCAGTTTGCGCTTCAGGCTTCACAAAGTAATTCAGGTGTTCATGGGTCTTAGAGTACCCATACCGCATAGTTCCCACACCCATGTCAGTAGAGGGGTTTCTTTGAGTGTAGAGATACTAGCCACATGGTGAGAGATTTTCCCAGATTTTGGGCAGATGTGTCACAGCAAGGTATTCAAGTGAGTAGAGGACGCCCAAGAGGGGGAGGCCAGGCCCGTTGATGTGTTTCATATAGTAGGCTTAAGGCCATTGCACCAGATAATGTCATTCAGGTATAATTTTGATTTTTTATAGAGGGGCACTATCCGTAGTTCATTACAGTTCTACTTATCGGAGTGAGTACCCCTATTTGTTGCTCCACTTATATGTGTCTTTCATGATTTGGACTCTATTTATGAGTTACCCTGTTGGGAGGTTCTATGAGTCATAGCCGTGTCTATTGTCTGTTTCTATTCATTATTGAGAATTATGAGACTACTAGTAAATTCCTATTGTCCATTTTGGTAGGCTTGATGTGATTTCTAAGTATTTTTGGCTATGAGTTGTGATTTTTATGCTCCACTGGTATGGGAGCCAGTACTTGTTGTAATTTGTGATAAAAATTTGTCTAGTGAAAGATTCCAGCTAGTTTGATATATATCCTACTTGTGATTCAGAGTTGAGGGTAAGACCCTCTTGATTTCATGTGATTTGATGTGTTTGAACTGGGCTGTGTACCGTGGTGGAAGTTATACTGGTATGAGATCATCGTGAATTGTTCATATGCTTTAATGTTTTTCTTGTTATGTTATTTTGTAGGTTGGTACTGATAGAGAGTTGTGCATCTTGGGCTTGTTTGATAATTCTCCTATGTGTTTCTCTTTTCATATTCAGTCATTTTCCTTTTGTGCTTCTTTAGTTAAAGCTTGCGGGGTGTGTGCGCGGTAGTATTAGTTGTGAATTGTTGATTCAGGTGTTTGGTTATGAGGCCTTCATGTTTCTTGCATCATTCTTAGTGTTATGGAGGCTTGAAACAAAGTCCTATCGGATATGAGGCTAGTGGCCAGTATAGGATTTGATTTGGCAGGTAGTGTGATCAGGAATGCTATTATAGGCATATGTGTGGTGTGTATGTTGTGTGGTCGTACTATATGGTTATAGGCATAGTGGTTGCAGTTACTTGAGACTGATACCGGATATGGATTTAGAATCGGGTTTCTTGGAAATGAATGGAAGGTGAGAATTTTGTCTCTAAGGCTTATTGGTATTGGAAGAAAGGCTAAATTCAGTTGAGAGGGTGTCGTCAAGCTTATGTGGATTGGGGTGATGTGGGATCACCCACGGGTGTATGTTGGAAGTGGGAATTTAGTGATTTGAGTACTTCGAGGCGAATCTTGGCACGTTCGAGGACGAACATTTGTTTTAAAGGGGGGATGTAATGACCCGGCCAGTCGTTTTGAATAATACAATCATGTTTCCCCATTTATTGCTACATTCATGCTTTAAAATTGTTATGTGACTTGCTGGGGCAATTGGTTCGTCTCCGGTGAGGTTTTGAAATGAATTGAGACAATTAGTCTCCAAGAAGAAAGCTTAAGTTAAATAATTTGATCGGAAGGTGAAATATGTGTAAACAACCCTGGAATGAATTTTTGATGATTCCAATAGCTCTGTATGGTGATTTCGGGTTTAGGGGTGTGTTCGGATATTTATTTCGAGGTTCGTAGCTAAATTATGCTTGAAATGGTGAAAATAAGAAATTTAAATTTGGAAGTTTTACCGGGGAGTTGACTTTTTGATATCAGCGTCGGAATCCAGTTCGAAAAATTTTCCTAGCTTTGTTATGTCATTTATGACTTGTGTGCAAAATTTGAGGTCAATCGGATTTGATTTGATAGGTTTCGTCATTGAATATAGAAATTTGAAGTTCTTAGTTTCATTTAAGCTTGAATTGGAGTGTGATTCGTGGTTTTAGCGTTGTTTGATGTGATTTGAAATTTTGACCAAGTTCGTATCATGTTTTAGGACTTGTTGGTAAATTTTGTTGGGGTCCCGGGAGACTCGGGTGTGTTTCGAGTCATTTTGGGCTACTTTGAATGCTGATTTTTTTATATCTGGTGTTGTTCTTTGCGTTCACGAGGAGCCACCCGCGTTCGCGAAGAAGAATTTGGCTTCTGGAAGTTTGTTCTACGCATTCGTGAAGAGACATTCGTGTTCGCGAAGAAGAATTTGGCTTCTGGAAGTTTGTTCTACGCATTCGTGAAGAGACATTCGCGTTCGCGAAGAAGGAAATCTCGGTTGCCCATCTTTGACTTCGGAGGCTCATATCTCACAATCTATAAGGAATTTGTAGATGATCCAAAAGTAAAAGTTGTAGTCCTTTGTGTCCAGTTTTCGTAAAAGTAAATTAATGGGCTTTAGATTTGTGTACAAAAAGAAATGGTAGTTATACTATAAGCTGTCCGGAGATAGTTCAAAAATCTCTGCTGCACAGGGTTGACTGTGGAAGGTTATATCTCGCAATATATAATGACTCAGGAAATGAGGAACGTATGAAATTGTAGCCCTTGGTGTCTAATATTCAGAACATCAAACCATTTGTCATTTGGAGTTGTGTGCAAAAATTTATGACCTAAAGGTTGTATGAATGAGTTTGGAAATCGTTGATGGGAATTTGTTCATCGCGAACGATAGAACAAACCCCTGGGCAACAGAATAAAGTCCAAATTCGTCCTATTCTTCAATTTTTGGATCAAGAAAGCTCGGGTGGGGTGATTTTTCGAGGGATTTTAGAGAAAACAACGGGGAAAGTGTTCTTAACTCAATTTTGATTTAATTACCCGAATCTATTGCTAATTTTAGCTTTTAATCTGTAATTTGAGTTGGAAAAGTTTGAAAACCCTATTGGATAGATTTGACGGTTTGGGGGTCGAATTACTATCGGAATTTAGTAATTTTGATATGGTTAAACTCGTGATTGGATGGGCTTTCATATTCCGTTACTTTTGTCGGATTTCGAGATGTGGTCCCCATGGGTGAATTTTGAGTTAATTTCGGATTTTTATTGAAAATCTAGTATTTTCTTATGAAATTGATTCTATAAATTTTGTTGACTGTATCGAATTATTTTGGCTAGAATCGAGGCATTCAGAATTGGATAATCGGGGGAAAAGGCCTACTAGTGGATTAAATTGGAGCAAGTCGAGGTAAGTATCTTTTCTAACCTTGTGTGGGGGACTTCCCCTTAGGAATGGAGTCTTCTGTATTGATTGTAGTTCGTGTACGCGAGGTGACGAGTGCATGCTCGGACTTATTTGTGGAAAACTAGCCTTTAGGGTTCTTATGTCTTTATATTCACTGTGTGTGAATGTGTTCTTGACATGACTGAAAGATCATATTTTCTTAATTGAATTGTCGGATATCCTCGTATTTGTTCAACCTTAAAAAGGAGTTTAGATAACCTACATCTTTGTTGACTTGCCTTTATTTGGGACTACTTGACTCGTGTTGATTCCGCTGTTATTGACTTGTGTATTGTGGGATCGTTACTACATGTTAGTTTTCCTTTTGTTGAACTGTTCACTTTATGACAACATTCTTTTCTGTGGTTTTTCCTTGTGAGTTGGTCCTACCGTTTCTTCATGATTTACAGTTCTTGAGTTGACTTACTGGTCGTACCTTATATTATTATCATCGTTGTTGTTGTACGAGTTGTGGTGATGTCTGAGTTTTCTGTCGAGCTGTAATTGTATTCTCTTTGGTTGCGCTACATGTTTACTTTGGGACTACTGATCGGTATTTCGGGAGATCCCCTACACCTTTATATTTGGGACTACGGGACGATATCCATGGAGATCCCCCTGTACTGGATATTTACTTTGGGACTACGGATCGGTATTCCGGAAGATCCCCTGCACCTTTATATTTGGGACTACGGGATGATATCCTGGGAGATCCCCTTGTATTGGATATTTAATTTGGGACTACGGATCGGTATTTCGGGAGATCCCCTGCACCTTTATATTTGGGACTATGGGACGATATCTCGGGAGATCCCCCTGTACTGAATATTTACTCTGGGACTACGGATTGGTATTCCGGAAGATTTCCCCGCATATTTATGATTTGGACTACGTAACGATATCCCGGGAGATCCTTTGCAAATATATGTTTGGGACTACGATACGTTATCCTGGGAGATCCCCTATTGCTATCTCTATGTTCTGAGTTGTTGTTTCCATTGATCCTATCCCTGTGTAAACAACATATGTGCTATCCGTTTTTGTCCTTATTCTTACTAGCTAGTATGAACTATGATAGGACACTTGCAAAAGAATACACGTGGCTAAACACCCTTATCGGATAGCAGGCTCTTTGAGATTTCTGAGTATAGATGCACACCCTTGTTTATTTTCCTTCCATATGAGAATGACTCTTTTGGGCACGTGAGTTTTCAGTATGATCAGGAGGTGTGATGAAGGCACATGATGCCAAGTGTTAGGGTTCGGGTATTGAGACCCGTATTGTATGATTATAAGATAAGGTGTCACAAGATGACTTATATTTGAAGGATATTTATTTGAAAGGGTTATATTCGAAAGGTATTCATTTTTAAAGAACTATTTTGCAAAAATATTTACTTGAAGGAAGTATAATTCGAAATGTTTTTATCAACTAAAAGATTTGACTAATTGATTGAAGTTGTTGGCTATGACCTAATGTGAATGTTGTCGTAGTTGCTGAGTTATGACGTGTCCTTACTGTATTTGTGATTTCGAATTTAGGTTGTATTTTTGTTCACTTCTTTCATTCATATCATGCGAGCTTATTGATCTCGGAGTTTGAACTTTTATCATTCCATTGTCTCACGGAGAGGACACAAGTTGTGGTGCTTCTCCCGGATCAGATGTCACTAGAGGCAGAAGCCCCCGCATGAAGCAACCAATATTATTTATTAGTAAAAAGTCCCTCAAATCAAAGCTAGGCAAGATACTTACTTCATCCGGGTTAGTATTAAACCTCAAATTGCATCAAAACCACGTTCCAACCCTCCAATCATGCAAATACAAGCCAAACATTATCCAAGGAAGTAAAATAATGCTATAGGAAGCAATGCCAATCAATAAAGCTTTGATCTTTTCTGAATTTTCAAAACATGAACAAAAGTCAACTTGGGACCGCGTCCCCAAAATTCGACCCTGATACCAAATATTGATGACCATAACCTTCCGAGTCCAAATATATAATTAGTTTTTAAATTTGATTCCATATCTGTGGTTAAATTCTCCAAATCCAGTCTCTTAAATTATAGTGTAAAATCCCAAATTTCACTCTGAAATTACATATTTTAAGTGTAGAAATCCATGAAGATTCATGATATATGACCAAAATTAAGTACAAATTACTTACCCTAAGAATATTGGTGAAATCCATCTCTAAAACTGGCTTGATCCGCTCTCCAAGCCTAAGAATTTGTGAAAATAACTCCAAATCTTGAAACTAGGTATTAAATACCCCTGCCAGGCCTTCTTCTTCACAATCGCGGTCACCAACCCCTCTACCGCAGTTCACAAAATTTCCAGCATGATTTTATCATTCACAATTAAGGCCAAGAAGCTACGCAATCGGGATGAACAAACTTGACAAAAGTTGTTCAACTCTTCCGAGACAACCTCTTATTAATAGCCATAACATTTTGTAAAAAATTCTGAATGTAAAACGGTTATCTCCTGAAAACTAGAGATAAAGGGCTACAACTTTTATTTTTGAATAATCTCCAAATTTCCTATAGATTGAATGATAAAAGCTCCCAAAATAGCCTAGTGACAATAGAAATTCTTCTATGCGATTGTGAATAGTCTCTCCGCAAATGCAATCTACAAGACCAGAGCTCCGCGATCGCGATGTATGCTCCTGTAGCAAAAAAAAAGCACCTGAAAAGGGCCTAGAAATGGTCCAAAACTCACCTGAACCCTTGGGGATCCCGTCCAATCATACCAACAAGTACAATTACCTAATTCAAACTTCTACAAAGGCTAGAAACACCACAAATAACATAAAAATCAAGAATTGAAGTGTAACGATCCGACCCGTCGTTACGGGAGTTACCGCCCCGTTTTCCCCATTTTATGCTTCTATATATTTCATTATATGTGTTTG